>JAYMFU010037704.1:0-172029 GCA_036784835.1 Phaeophila floridearum
CGTTTGTCTATCTGGAGAGGTATAGTGTTTGACAAAATAATCCCAGCTAACCTCTTCATCTTCCGTCGACAAGGCATGAAAAACCGGTACCTGAGTATGATAATTTTTTGATCGGTCTTTGCCGGCTTCTATTAGCGCTACTTTAAAACCATTCTTTGCCAAATTAGCAGCTACCGTGCCTCCACCGGCACCTGAGCCAACTACAATGTATTCGAACTCTTTCATAGCTTACTTTTTTAACCCAAAGGATCAGTGAAAATCAGAATGTTTTCAAGAATTCGATCAATGCGAGTTTATCCTCGTCCGAAAGATCACTCCCGAATTCATGTCCTCTATCCACGATGAAATCCGGACACTTACTTACGCTGTATAAATCCGGTACCAATCCTCTCAAAAGCTCCGTAGACTCTTCCGTGCTTAACTTGTCATTCCAGATTGTTCTCAACGTTCTTTTTATGTTGATCAGTAACCCTACCAGGTTTCTATGTTTCCCAATTTGAGAAAGTCCGAGTTTAATTTCCAGGTCAATATTTGCCAGTAGATTTACTGGTGTCCCTTTAGGAATAGGGCCGATCCTTACTTCCTCTTCTCCCTCTTCCAACATGTCAGATAGAATGTCGGGTAGAAACGACCTGTGAATGACGATCCAGCTTTCCTTTGTTGTACGATAGATAGGGGCACAAAACGGAAGTCCCCATTCTTCACAATCAGTTTCCGGATACTCACCTGTCTCAATCAGGATATTCCCCAGTCTCTGCTCCGGCCAAAGTAGCTTAGTTGCCGCATCGTCAAAGGCTTCCATTCTTCCCGCTACCGATGGATCATTTGTAAATTTTCCCAATCCATTGTTATGGAAAAAAGGTGCTGTTGACCAAAGGCTTACCAATGAAGGTGTCCTATAATATCCACGACCTCCGGCCGGCATTTCATATTCCTTTACCATCTTCTCAAATGGATCGTAATATTCAATTGTACCCACACCCGGCAAATCTTTATACGTCTGTGAAGAGAAATCTTCCCAGATATGACCCTCGAGTGCATTTGATGCCAATGCTGCAGCGGCATTTGTGCCAATTTCGGAAACGGGATATCTCTTCTCATCAGACAGATAGTTGTTATCCAGAAAATCTTCCTTCAATACTGCTTGTGTCATCCAGTCTGTATACTCAGGAGATTCTTTACTGATATTCGCAGGAGGTTGCTTGCTTGAATGGCAGGAGGCGCAATTTTGAGCGAATACTATCTTTCCCTGTCGCAGTACAGCTGAATCCTTGGTGAGGTATTCTTCTCCACCTGGAGCGTTTGATAAGCGATGGGGAGTAGCTGCCTTGACAAAGAATTTGGCCAGGTTCTCTACCTTTTGTTCTGTCAATTGAAAGGAAACGGAATTCTCTCTTGACACCGTAACTTTTATAGGAGTCTGTGGTTTACCTCCCAATATTGGATTGAAATGTCGGACCCATTCCTGGTGAAACGCACCAATGTTAAAATAAACACGGGTAAGCGCACCTAGCACACCTACTGCATCCGCTCCATCCTTAAGAACGTGTGGTACGTGCATTTCACTTTCCACACCGGTTAGATCCAGATTGCCATTTGTCAGTTTTTCTTTAGGGTATTGAGTGGAAGCCTGCAACCGTTCACCCACATTGTATATGGCATTCATTGTTCTGGGATTGTTAATGTTATCGGTGGCTATCATGGATGTCTCTAGGGCACCAGGAGGCGAGCTATTCAGCAATTGCCATACGAAATTATCTTCCTCTAATTCAGTGCCGAACACCCGACCAATCCAGAAGTACTGACTTCCGACGTTGGTAGAAAGATTAGACCATTCTGGTTTCTCCACCTTTAGCGGAGGTCTTTCAGGATTTGGGCCAACATGACAGAAAGCACAAGTCATACCTACTCTAAGCGGTCGTTTTAATTCCTTATCATAATAATAGTCCCGATCTGTGAAGTATTTTTCCGCATCCCATTTCTTGGCTGCTTCCTCATCAAATTCCGGATTAGGGAACAATCGTAGTCCAACTACTCCGGAAGCCATCCCGTAGGCAGAGGATCCAAATAATCCCGGATACTTATCCGCGTTCTCGAATGGATCCGGAGAACCAGTGCGTTTGTCCAACCACAGCCCATACTCCCCAGGCTCCGATGCCTTTTCAAAACCCGGTTCATTTATCAAACCAAAGTAATCGAATCGATTGTCACGGCCATACCTGGCGTCAGGGTAGGAGGTCACTATTTTTAGAAGGTCCACTGTACCGAAGCTTCTACCTGCTATGTAATTCCAAAATGCTTCATTTCCAGCTGTATATACCATCCAGGTATTTCTTCCTTTTACCTCGTCCGTTGTCAGGTTTACCCCGCCATCCATTTCCTTATAGTAATCTTCATCTGCTTGCGGAAACTGGTCAGCAGTCATTCCATATTGCATGTACTCATCCTGAGGTTGCGCTTCTGGCCAAAAAGTGTAGGCTAAAATTCCAATAACGATTAAAGCAGCCACACCAAATAAAATTTTTTTCGATTTCATAGGAGGTTGTTCTTATAGTTCGTAATACGAGCAATCCATATGTCCCCCGACAATGGGCCATTAAAGTCCACTTACATATCCACTAACCTGTGGCTACAATAATGGAATGCAGTTTAAATCAGCTCAATTGGTAGAGCGGATCGGGAATTATAGCGCTGAGGTTCTTAAATATGGTTAGGAGTCACTGATTTCTAATACTGAATATACAGATTACCGGTTTTACCTCAAAGAATTAGGTGAGATTTTTTCCCCATTTGAACGCGATTTAGATTGTCGTTTTATTTCACACGCTTGCAAATCGTTGATAATTCGTGTATATTCCATTATCTCCAATTATTTAATAGTTGCAATCGATGAGCGATTTTGGTTCAACAGCTTCAACGATTTCCAGGAAAACTGTAAAGGGATTGATCCTGATTACATGGATCAGTATTATGATCTACATAGCTTTCATTGCCGCTACGGGAAACATCATCAACTATTTTGAGAACCTATTGGAAAAGAGAGAGATTTCCCTTGGCACTACTTCCGTTCCACAACATTACATGTTGGCTTATGATCTCTACGAACTCTATATAGTGGAGAAGGTCGATCAGGAATTTAGTGATATCCCATTAGATAATTTGCTTGACGATATATTCAAAGAGAAAAGGTGGAACACATTTGATGATCAGATTAATAGAAGTTTTCGTTTTACTGCAAATTCAGACACTATCATCCTATTGTCCAAGGGTCTTATTCAGAGTGACTCCATATTCCGCTTATTTAGGGAGGAAGTCTATGAGTTTAACCGCTGGAGAAGGGATCAATACTTTGATCTTTTTCACAAAGCAGAGAACCTATTAATGACGCCCGTTTTCACAGGCAAGCAAGACGTCTCACAAGTCACAATTACTCAAAGCTTCTTTCCGGTAGGTTTCATGATGATTGACAATGAAGAATTCACCAACGGTCAAAACGTATTTCTCAGTGATTACATTCGACATTGGATTGGGTCCAAAATTGAACGCCGGCAATTCCTGGATAGGAGGGTAGAGCTCGTAAATACTTTCTTCCTTCTGATTGCTTTAGGATCATTTGGAAGTTTAATTTTCTTGACCCGGGATTTTATCACCCAAGAATCCTCTACGTCTGTAGAAGCATATATTTTTAGACCTTTTCTCGGGATGTTTTTAGCGGTTGGAATGTTTATCATTGACTTATTAGCACACGTGGTTATATCCATGAGTAGTGTCCTTGATTTAAGACCGGAACCTCTGTATCTACTTGCACTGGCGTCTGGTTTACTAAGTGAGCAAGCGTATGAGATTATGAGTATTCGAGCCAAGCGAATCCTAGAGCGTGTTAAGGAAGAAGAGGAGAATAAGTAAGTTCAATGTATCATTTTGATACTTTGATATTATATATAAGCATCAGATATCAGATTTTATTTATTATTTCATCAAAATCAATTTGAATATGCCTTGTAGAATTGGAATTACCACACGTCCGGAAGATAGACGACGGGAATGGGAAAGAGAGGTATCGGGATTAAGAAATTGGGTAATATTGGAGACCTGCAATACAAAATTACAAGCACAACTAAAGGAGGATCATTATAGAGAATTCTATGGCTGCGTTGGTTCTGCGGGGGGAGAGGATGCCAGAGGTCCCTGGTTTGTTTATAAGTTTGATTATGATTCCTAGGAAGGAGATGGATTACTTTTTACGCAGATAAAATATTGTATCCTGGAGCTCCAAGGCATTTTTCTTACATTTTGATTCTAGTTCAAGAAAAGCAATCGCCTGTTCCCCGAGAACTTCCGCCGCTTCGGGTACTCGCGCTGGATCAATTCTACCAGGAGGTCCTAATTTATCTCTGACTGCCTTTAAAGCACTTTTTATGGCATTTGCCATAACGTAAACACCTTTATGAACCTGCATTTCCTCATCATAGATATCCTGAAGTGCTTTCGCCAATTCTCGCTCCTTTTGTTCAGAGTGCAATCCCAGGACCGCGGATATGGACGTTAACCCGGAAGGACTGGCTTCATTTTTTATTTTTTCCGCATGATCCGCAATTACGCTGCAATGACCTCTCATTTCATAGAGCAAAGTCTCAACATTATCAGCCAATGCTTTCTGCTGCACCAATAAATCGTTAAATCGTGAGGCTTCATCTTCCAATCGATCGCCAATGACAAAGCTGAAATTCGTGATAATAGCAGAGGCTTCGGCAACACCTCGAGAGGACTTTCTCATTTCCTCACACATTTTAGCCAGATCTTCCTGAACATGGGGATGTTTGGTTTTCAGGTAATCTTTTCCCTTGCTTATGGCCTCTGTCAATGTTTGTATGCTTTCTACGGTTTCCGTTACTATCTTCAGCGCGGTAGCGACTTCCTTTACCAATGTCATAACTTATAAGGTCATTTTTTAGTGCTATTTCAAGGTAAATTTTCTTAAGGAAGTATTCAATACCCAATTTGCGGTATTTGTCCATTTTTCTATTCCTATTTACTAAGCCAAAAGAAGATCTTTGCAAATTGTTAAATTTGATTTTCGCAACAATTCTTCAATCCATATGTTGTATGACCCTATAAAACAAACTGCTGTTAAAGCTATTCCATCGAAAGCACAGATTGAATGGGATTATTTCATAAATGGCATTTCAAGGGCCGAATTCAATTCTATAATTAGTTGGATAAATTCAAAATTTGATGATGTCGCAGCAAGACCATCGAAAGTTCAACCTTCTGGGTGGCTTGCAAGTGGTTTCGTTTGGAATGGAACCCCATTATATCCAATTTATCGTGAGTGTTTTAACAAACTAGATGGAGCCACAGACAAGGAAATAGAAGAGAAAGCTGGTCAGATATATGGTCTGTTTGTTTCCTTAACCTTAGCTGAATATAGAGATGAAACGTGGTATTTTGTGAAAGACGATTCGTACAAAGCTCACGGTATTTCTATTAAGAGTAGAATTTACTTCCTTCCGGAAGAAATTTGAGAATCTTCTGTTATTTATTATCATAATATACATTTAGGTATTAATCCTTTGATCTAAATTCAAGGGGAGGAGATGATTAAAAATCCTTTCTACTTAACATAAGAAAAATTATATAACATATAACGTTTTTATGATTTCCGGTCTCCCCGATATTTTGCCATGCCTGCTCTATATATTTTTAACAAGAGTCCGACCTGAGGTATTAAAAAGTAAATTAAATTCTATATTGCGGTGCAACGGATCGGCAAAGAAAGGCGTAATATTATATACACAAAGCTTTCAAAGACTTGGGGAGGACATCGTTAAAATTCAAAAATAATATTATGGCAAGCAGAAAATCACAATCGGACCATGACGCAATGGTAAAAAAAGGGGCCATTTGGTTAAAAGATAACAACTATTCCGACATTAAAGCGGACGTAACTGGCTATATTTCTCCTACAAAAATTACATGGAAATCTACAGGTAAGGGACATATACCGGACCTAACCGCAAATTCGAGCGGTTCCTTCTTCATATTTGAAGTAGAAACTGACGATTCAATTGACGATGAACATACGGCAGATCAGTGGAAACTGTTTTCAGCTTATGCCGAAAATGTAAAAGGTGAATTCTGGGTTATAGTTCCTAGTTCGTCAACTCAAATAGCTGAAAAGAGATTAACAGCTCTGAAATTGACTGGAAAGATTTGGGGTATTTAATCTAGCATATGGTCATTCTCACTCCCTCCAGACCTTATACATCACCATGTAATCAGTCTTAGCTTCGGCTCCTACTTGAAATCTCGTGAAAAACATGGCTTAATAAAACAATTGGGTGGTACTTTGAAAATGATTTGTTTAAACCTAAAAAACTTAAAATCTTAATGATTCTGTTAACTCTAGAATCGTTTTTCAATGCAATAATTGAATCAATAATACCCCATGGTTTTGGAAAGAAAACCCATCTACCATTTATGAAAACCCAAATTTTATAGGAAATACCTAACTCATCATCGCCCTCTACAAAACTGATTGTATGATACTGCAATTTTCCTGATCTAAGAGCTTGTTTTTGGTAAATTATAGTTACTCCTCCAGGCAAATTGTGCTTTCCCGATTTTATATCTGAGTATGTAGAAGTTGAAACTTTGAAAGCAGTTTTTTCCCTTAGAGAATGAAATTTCAAATCTTTATCCGGTTCCACTAGGTATTGATATTGCAGGCTATAATAGTTATAGACTTGCATAAAATATTGATCCGAAAACACCTCTCGACAATCGGATAATGTTGGTTGCGCCAAAAGAATCAGCTTCACTTGGTCGCTTTCATCAATCAAAAACTTTTGAAAATAGTCATCAAAGTCCTTTTGTGTTGGATAATTGGTCCTAGTCGGTCTGATATTGAGTTCAGAACCAATCCAGTTGTCGATAGACTCAATTTTGTATGGATCGATGATAGCTGATATATCCTTCATTAAATCACTAATTGTTAGAACATCTTGCATCATATCAAATTGGAAGTCATCAATTTTTATAATCTCATTTCGTTTCTTTGATTCTCCGATAACTAAAATTCTGAGTCGTTTATACTCTTTATTAAGTCTGTTTTTGGTGAACATTTCAATGGTATCCCTAATCTTTTTGACAGAGGTGTTTGAGGTTATTTGAAAAGCAATACCCTTACCTTCATCTGCTAAATCAATAGCAACCATATTTTTCCCGTGTATATTAAGATTTATGAGTGATAGGTCGTAGACCTTATTTAATAATACTTTGAAGAAATCTTCTGCATGAATATTGGCGTCGATAAACCCAACATTATTACCATCTTTAATACTTTGCTGGATAATGGCAAGATTATGCTTAATGCTGGGAATACATCTTTCTCTTAGATACATTGACACAAATTAGTTAATTGACATATTATCTAGAACTGTAAGTAATATGTATAATATGTTGTGTGCAAATTTGTAACTCTCTTTACCTCCTGCTGAGGTTTTTAACTGTGGCATAACTGGTATTAAACTATTATCTTTCAGCTGGCTATGCAGAGAAAGATTGATCCGGGAATAAGGATTCTAATAATAATTGTAGCAACAGCAGTAGTATTTGTGCTATCATTTTTCTTGACTGGCGAGTTTTTACCAAACGATCCTAGGGAAGCTCTCGTCTTTCAAAACGCGCTATTACTCGTTGTTCTTGGATCAGCATTTTTAGAAAGATATTTTACTAAGCCCGCGGATTCCGTGATTAATTCCCTTATGGGATTAATTTCACTAGCTTCCGTTTATAATTTGGCACCCCGGATATCTTGGTATCTAATATCCGGCTATTGCTTAATTATATTCATAATTAGTTCGGTTTGTGTTGCAGTAAGTACAGGTTCTGATGTTTCCGGATGGAGGGAGAAAATCGCCAAATTCACATATCGCCCTTCCGTGGTCCTGGGAAGGTCTAAAACACTTTTCAGTATAGTACTATTGTCAGGACTATGGTTTTTCTACAATTTGCAGCATCCAATTACAATTACCGTCGTTCTTTTTTGGGGTATTTTTTTAGCTATTTGGCCCCTGCAAATTCCCGAACTTATTACATCTTGGATAACTGGAGAACTACCATCAAGTTTTGAGAGTACTGGAAAAATTATTCGTATAGACCACCCGAATATTGTACGGGTACAATTGTTTCCAAATGCAATATGGGAACAGGAACCCAAGATATACTTTTCTCCCAGCGGAAATTCTTTTTGGGTCCAACCTTTGTTCTCTGAATTTCATGAGAATCAACTTTTGGGGACAGGACTGATAACGAATATAGAAGGTCCACCTGATTTAGCAAGACACAAGAATTGTGTGATTGGTCCTCGAATTACGGAATCAATACCATCTCCAAGTGATATTAATAATGCTTTGGGAGGTGGAGAAAATTCTACCTTGCTTGGATTCGTCATAGAAAAATCTGGAACAAAAGTGGTTCGTTTTGAGGTATTGAATACCGAGTTATGCTTTGAGGGAATGTTGGTTTGGATTCCAATTAAAAATGAGATAGTTTATTTTCAGGTAATTGACGGAGAAACTAGTGAAGAAACATTTGGTGCAAATAAACATGGCTTTCAGTTCGCCTTTGCACAACAATTAGGAACTTTGAGAAAAGAAGTAGGTTTTGAGAAAAGTGATTGGCTCCCATTAATGAATTCTCCTGTTTTCACACGCCCAAAAAATATGCAACTTGAGCATTCTACACTGTCAGAAAACGATTTTAAGCTAGGACATATACCAAATTCAAAAATAGAAATTGGGGGTGATTTCATTTCAAAACTTAATTTTCATACTGCAATTTTGGGTGTTACCGGATCGGGTAAAACCGAATTAGCATTTGACATAATCAGGTGGACACAAAACCACGATTTAAAGACAATCTGTATTGACCTGACAAATCAGTATAAGACTCATCTTGGTGATCTAAGTCCCGTTGATCTTTCCATAGAAGAGGAAACGGCATCAGAGCTTTCCAGGAAGTTATTTGATGTGGAAACAGGTAGTTATGGAGCTGGCGAAGAGAAAAAGGCTCTTGAGGAATTCGCCTCAGAACTAAGAGAACAGGTTAATTCGTCGGTATCTAATTTCATTGAAAGTACGGGTCAATTAGGATTAATTCGACTGGAAGAAATTTCAAATACAAAAGCGACATTATGGATTACGGAGCTATATATGACTTGTTTACTGACTTATGCTAGAGACAATATACAACATTGTCCGAAAATTCTGATTGTTGTTGAAGAAGCCCATACTGTCATGCCTGAATCCGGAACCATGGGTTTGGGTGACTTCGATTCGAAGGGACTTGTTGGCAAAATAGCTCAAATAGCTCTTCAAGGCAGGAAATATGGAGTAGGACTATTGGTTTTAGCTCAAAGAACTGCCACCGTAAGTAAATCGGTATTGACTCAATGCAACACAATTATCAGCTTTGCCTGCTATGATGACACAAGTTTAGGATTCCTAAAGAATATTTTCGGAGAAGATTTTGTTCGTGTCATTCCAAGCCTAAAAAAACTTCAGGCTGTAGCCTTTGGTCCATGGATAAAATCTGAGCAACCCGTTATTTTCGAAGTGCCATTTGATCCTGGAAAAGATACAGGATGATTTTTTTAATCATCTGGCCTTAGTTTGGTATCCATGCTCTCAATGATCTTATTTACTTCTGTCTCTGTTTCCCTTAGTTTCTTTTGGCAGTAGTCGATCAATATAGACGCTCTTTTCACTTTCTCAGCCAGATCGTCCACCGAAATGGTCTCATTTTCTATTTGTTCTGCAATTTCCTTCAATTCCTTGTAGGCAGATTCATATGATAAATTTTCCTCCATACTACCTCTTCTCTTTTTTATTTACTGTTGAATGGATCCTATAATCGTGCATCATAACCTCAATGTTGTCCTTTTCTTCTATGTCTTTTCCATTTAACAACAGTTTGCCATGTCTGGAAACCAGCGCAAATCCCCGGTTCAGAATGCTTTCAGGGCTCACCAATTTAACAAGGCTATCATAGTGCACGAGATTGCCCTTCCTGAATTTTAGGTATTGCAATATAGACCTGTTCATGCTCTCAGCGGTATGCCTCACTTGGTCCCTTTTCTGATTGAGTATAATCCTTGGATTGGTGACCAGTATGTTTGATACTTCCACCAATTGGTCTTTGTGCGTCCCTAGCAGCGATCTTGATTTGTTGCTTATCAATCGATACGCACTATCGGCTTTTGCTTTTAGATCGGTCAGCAATCGTTGGGTTCGAATGGTTATACCACTCTTCAGTTCGAGGATCCTCTCCTCAAATCGCCTGTTGTGTCCTAGAATAAATTCGGCGGCTTTTGTCGGAGTACTGGTCGATGTATGGGCCATTAAATCCACGATATTGGAATCTGTAGAGTGACCGATCCCAGTGATGATAGGTATTGGAAACCTTGCCACTGCTTTTGCCAACAAGTAATTATCAAATACCAGGAAGTCTACCTTCGCTCCCCCACCCCGGATGATCAATACCCCATCATACTTGATTCCGGATTCATAAATCCTTAAAAGCCGATTGACGATCTCGTGATGCGCTTCCATCCCCTGCACTGAGGATTGATAGACGTCTATGTTGAACGAATAATTGAAGCCATTGTCCCGGAGGGTCCGGTCAAAGTCATTAAATCCAGCTGAATTGGGCGATCCGATTATCGCAATTCTCTGAATGACGGGGCTGTAGGTACATTTCTTATTCGTGGTGATGTATTCCCCATCTACCAATGCAATGGCATCCGGATTCTCCTTCAGAAGTTTTTCCAGGGTCGCCTGTCGTTGTTTTTCCAAATTCCCCAGCGTCCATTTTTGATCTACCTCCGATAGAATCAATTGAATGCCATGTTGAATGTGGAATTCTACACTGACTTTCACCAAGACTTCTATACCATTTTCAAATCGCTGCCCTGTCCCCTGCTCGAATTGCCGGATGCTTTCGGAACCTATTCGCCAGGCTATCCCCCTGATTTTGGCTGTTTCGACATCACGATGTGCTTCCTTTTCCACAAAATCGAAATAATGCCGGTCACCGTTCTTGTACATCTTGTGATTGGTAATTTCTGCAACGATCCAATAGCTGTTGTTTGCAAAGGATTGATCGATCTTTTCCTTCACCATGATGAGGAGATCGGAGAGTTTTAGATGATGGTCAGATGGTGACATGAGGTGAATTTAGTTAAAACCCGATGAAAGAGAAGTTACGTTAGTAGTTATCGGTTCCTAACGGACCAAGCGATTTAACAAATCAACACCACATTAGTATGGACGTTTAGCTTCCTATTTTCCAATGAAAAAACAATGGTCAATCCCCAACCTAGAATGCATGTGATGGTATTTGATTGATGTTAGAGTCCATGACTGACCGTCCACCCCGAAACCATTGATTCCTCCTGAATTCCTAGCCGGGTTTATTTTGACACTACGGAAGTAGGTAGCCGCTGATGTCAACCTCGAGGAAATTGACAGGCTAAGATCATTGGTTAATCCGGTGATAAGGTTTCTCTATAAATATTATTTTACATAAATACAGTAACTTGGTAGAATATTCAGCACTTAAAACAGAGTAAAAATGAAAACAATAAATGGCTATTCAGTTTATAACAACTGGGAAGAATTATTGAGCGAGAATGACATACCTCCGTTTCCGACAGAAAAGGCTGTGCATCCTTACGGTTTAAAAATTATTGAGTCTCACGGTGAGTTAAAATGGCATTCAGCTGACAAAGAAGATGCCATTCAACACATTGCAAAATTCAAAGGAATTAAGCCGGATGAAGTAATGGAAAGTGACGTTGAATGTGCGATGCACACAGATGGTATTAATACTTATTGTTTACGTATTAATGGATATTGCATTCATCCAAAACAATGTGTACCAATATTTGGTCCCGGAGGTCGTTTTGTTTGTTGTGTATGTACAACAGTCCACCACAGTAATGAATAAACTTCGTATTTGTTAATGAAAAGATTAATTCTCAAATTAAGTAGGATCAACCGGTTTTAAATCTATCGTTTATACCTTGAACAATTCTTCATCATGGAAGTATTGTAGTTTACAGTTTCACCTTATAGGTAATTTTCTACTTTTTTATTGATTATTCCTTGTAAATATTACTTAATCGTAAATCAAGGTAAAGGCGATACAAATTCAAACCCCAAAAATACTTAATCATCGAGTCTGAGTTTGGTATTGATTGAATTGAATCCTACGGATCATTACGACTAATCGTTATTGTATATTAATTTTTTTGCTTTTAAATTAAACCGTTATTTGTTTCACCAATTTAATCCCGTCTCAATGAGTGACTTAGCCAAGGCTTTAGTTCTTTTTTCTATTGGATTTGCATCTTTCAGTGCTTACCAAACGGCAATGGGCTATTGGGAAATCGATCCTGTCATTGCATGGATACTGGCTGCTTTTACTAGTGTATTTTTTGTTTTGCTCAACAGAACTTTGGTTGAAAGAAAATCAGCGGGTCGATCTACCTTCAGAATATTTGCCTTTTACTTTGTTGTACTAGCCATCAGCTTTGGTGGTAATTTCGTCACTTTTTATTCCAATCTTGTAAAAGATAGATTTTTCGAAGATGTTTTATTGGAAACCAGAAACAGCTTGCTGGCTGTTGACAATTTTGTTAGAACCCGGATAAATGACATAAATGGAGACATTGATAAACATGAAGAACTGCTGATTCAGCAAGTCAACCGCGTCGGATACGAGGGTTGTGGAGAGGAATGTTTGAGAATCATTGCTGATATTAATAAAGATTTGCTGAAATACGACCACGGAGTACAAGTCGATGTAGATCAATATGTAACAAAGGAATCCCCTTTAAATACCTCTTTGTACTTCAAAAAACAGTTCGTTTCAATACGGGATAAGCTCACCTCTGATATTACAAAACTAGTTTCGAGTGATTCTGCAAGAATTTTTAATACGGTGAAAAAGATGCAGTCGTTAGTAAACAATAAGTCCGAGATGGATGTATACAAGTCAGCGTATAGCGATGGTGTGGATTTATACAATTTATTGATATCTAAATTCAGCGGAAGAATTCCTGATATTAGTGAAAGATTCCCAATACAAAATCAAAAAAGCCATCTAGAGTTTGGTCAAATTGTATATAGTTATGAGCTAGCTTTCATTAGGTTGACATATCCTGTTTACACAGTTTTTGGTGTTTTTCTTTCACTATTCATTGATTTAGCAATGCCAATAGCTATTGCCTTGCTTATTACAGAAAAACCTGGCTCTAAAATCAAGCGACCATCCATTCCAGAAATGAAGTCTCGTACTTTTATGAAAAAGCGGAGTGAATTAAGTAAGAAATGAAAAGATGAATTCCAATAGTGGCAATAACGATTCAAAAAGAAAACCTTCATATACCGAACAATATGATGAAATTAATCGAAGGAAGCAGAATGAAAATGAATCTTCGTATAATGAATCAGTTGTAAATGACAAAAGAAAAATAAAAGATGACGAAATCAATGACCTTTTAGATCCTTTGAAGGAAAAATGGAATTCACTCAGAAACTATAAAACAAATTTTGTGTTTCTCGTAGGAAATTCCGGTGCTGGTAAGAGCACCTTCATTACCTCTCTCCTATCCCATTTAAAAACTATTGGTCTCCAGGACAACTTATTTAGTAAGGAAGTACTTACTGATGATCACAATAGATCAGGAATTAATTACTTTTCAGAAAAATGCATATTGTATGAAAGGTATCAAATCTTTCCTGAAAGGACTGATTTAAGAACATTTGAATATTGTTCCTATAAAATTCAAGTTGATATAGAAAATCAGAAAAATACGAAATGTTTTTTACCAACCACCTTTATTGAGTTAAGTGGCGAGCTGATAAGATCTCTTCATCCAAGTTTTGACAGCCGGACTGCTAATGATCTCAGAGATGAAATGACAAACTTTTTGATTGACATCGCTGGTCGTTCAAATATATCTGTTCAGGTTCTGTTCTTAAGTGATTTTAAACGGCTTGAGACTGACTGGCCTATCCATGATATTTTTTTATCTCTGTTTACACACCATCAGTCTATAATGAAAAACCTCAACAAATTTCTTTTCCATTATGTTATTACGAAATGGGATCAGGTTTCTCACAAATGGGGAGCAACAGATTCGGTTGATGACATAATAAACCGGGAATACAAAAGCATCTATAACCAAATGCTGCTCAAAACTCCTGGGAATAATCCCACTTTCTATCCTTTCTCAGTGACCGATGAAAAGATTCTCGATTTATCAGACGAGCATATCCACATCATTAATGAAGATCTCTTTAAAAATGGATTCAGCTTTAGCATCAGTAAAGACGGTTTATACAATTCCATCACAACAGATTTTTCCAAAGAAAAGAGGATTAAATTCTCTACCCTATATATTACTGAGATTGGGCAAAGTCTGCTACAAAACATCCTTGACAATGATGACAGCGTGATTGAAATACATGAGGATAATACGGAGACCCAGCAACAAAGTGAAAAGAAAGGATTCGGAAGATGGTTGTCTACCTTTATCTACAACTCTGCTAAGTTTCTTGGAATAAATGAGTAATACCGGAATAATCACTTTTTACACGAAGAACGGACTGGTTTTCCCTAACAAAACGGGACTATTTGAGAAAGATCGTATCAATCAAGTTGTCTATCAGCATTTTATGTTCGACCAGAACACAAAATTAAATGTGAAGCTGAATGATACAGTTTCGCTCTGTACTTTCTTTAGGTTCTCCGTTAAAGAGGATCAGTTTTATGGAACTGGATTCATCGGAGGAACTAAAGATAGTTACGGCAGAATGGGAATGTTCGGTGCATACATCCTATTGAAGAATGCCATTCCGAACAATCTTTCCCAAATAAGGGAATTTGGATATGCTATAGCTAATAACCCGTCTGAACCTGTCGACTCTGTACCCCAAGATTTCTATAACCCGAATCAAAATAGGTATTTAATTACAGAGGATTTTAATCGTAAAGGATACTTCTTGAGAAAGCAAATTGAAGATTCTGAAATCCTATTCAAAACATTCTTTAAGACAAAGAAAATCGGCTCCTACAGTCAGATTTATTTTCATGACGGGGAGTTTATCAATGAACAGCAAAAAGAATTATTTTCTCAAAAATTGGATTTGTTAACTGGAGCTAGTTTACAGTTACTTACTGAAATTGAGGAATCGGCTTATGAACTCAGGCATTGGAATGATGAAAAGAGGCGTCTTAAATCAATAATGCAAAAAATCAAGGGAGATTATGAGGAACTAAATAATGTGAGTTTTGGAATGCGGAACGAAAACGAAGAACTCCTGCGAAAAATGGATTCGTTAAATAAAGAAGTAACAACTTTAAAAAGCCAGTATAAGGAGGAAAAGTCTCTTAATGAAACTTTAACTGAAGAAAATCAAAGATTCAAAACAAAGATTTCAGATCTCAATAAAAAGAATTCAGATTACCAACGCGAGATTACCGAAGTAAATCAGCTACTTACAAAACACATTGAAGAGATTGAAGAACTCCAAGAACAAAATGAGAAGATCACCCGTGATAAAGAAAAGTTAAAAAGTGAAATTTCCGTTCTCAATAGTCGTAACCTCAATAGTAAGAATGAAATTTCCAAGTTAGATCATCTGCTCAAAAGGCACATCAATGAAATTGAGGAACTCAAAAAAAAGAATGAGAAAAACGACAAGATCACCCATGAAAACAAAAAGTTAAAAACCCTTTTAGATTCAAAAAGTCATGGAGGAATTGTCCATCACCTTTACGAGTCAAATTTTTCTTTTAACAGTTCCGAATTAGACTTCATTAATTCACTCTGTGTAACAATTAGTGAAAATTCTGATCATCTAACAAAAGAGTTGCAAGAGTTACTTTACCAAAGACTATTTGAAATGAGGAATTCAGATCAAATCGATTCAGTTCTTCTTGAGGAATTATTGAAAAGTCTCACAAAGGCTAATAAATCTATTAAATCAGAAAGGGAGCGATCTGTTGCAATCATAGAAAAACTTGCCTCCGGATTCCGGAAAATGTTTAAGTTGAAATAAACGAAGGTTTTGAACAGATTTGAACGAATTTATAACCTAATTGCTGCTACAATTACAATTGTAAATCTGATATATTCTATTTTAGGATACCCACTCGTATCAACTCAGGTGATCAGTTTCCCAAACGTACCCCTTAGCGCTGCATGGATTGTTTTTTTTGTCCTTGAAGGAGCGTTCGGTTATTTCGCAGAATATTGTTATACAAGTAGTAATAGGGTAGAACATTTGCCAATTAAAACTGTACTCATATTACTAATAATCCTAATATCCGCATGGACTTCGGTTTTTAACATTAACTGGTTGCTACTACCTGCCATTGAAAGTAATTTTAAACTTATAATGGTCACAATTCTTGGGGCATTATCATCCAACTTGATAGTAACGATATTCATTTACAATGGCCATATAAATATCAATACAACTCACAAGGGTCCGAGAAGACTACGAATTGAAGGGAATAGGGGTGGTATATTTGGAACAATCTTTTTAGTCCACGGATTATTCATGCTATTCGCATTTTTTATGTGAATAAATGACTTTCTATCGAAAGGACACTTCATTTGGTATACTAGGCATTTTGAGTTTAAGAATCGACTTGTATGCTCTAAACATTGGTGTCCGCATCTTAATCCAACATCCAAACATAATTCTGACCAATCTATCTCCTACTAATCGAACCCTACTGTATGTTATAACTAAAGAGGTACAGAAATTCTTCAGCACGATAAAATCATTCTCCCTTATAATGAGTTTGAGCCCAATCCTTATTGGTAATAGCTCTTTTTCGGAAGTTTCAAAAATATATTTCCTCAAAAAGTGATTTTCGAAATCACAAACGTCCTCCGAACCTCTCTAAGTCCGGAGGCGCTTGCTAGTTATGAGCGTCAAATCAACTCGAATTATCGCTCCTTAATATTTTAGAATCAATTTCTTTCATTCTATAACGAGATACCTTTTTTATACTTTTTAAGACCTGCACATCTAAATTATTTGGAGAGTTACTAGTTGAAATCTGCACTGACTTCAATCACTTCCACGGGATCATCAATATAATCAATCAAGAACCTGTCAATCTCCTTCTTAAGTTCATCCAATCTTTTGAAATGAACATCTACGTTTAATAGCACCCGCTCAAAATTCGCTTTTTCCATGTCAGAAGCCTTTTTGAGATTATTAGAAAAGCGCTTCTCACTGAAATTGAAAGCAATTATATCTTCATTGATTTTATCAAACGGATTGTATGGCTGGATTTGCATTTCTGAGATCCTATTGTGGATAGCTTCCAAGACAGGATAAGACGTATCAAATATTTCAGAAACAATTATTGGATCTGCTTCTCGATATATTCTATCTGTAAATGTGTATTTCTCATATTTTGATCCATACAATCGAACTGTCTGTACAAGTAGTGTTTTGAAATCGTTGATAGTTGTTTTACTCTCGAAGTATTCAGTTCGAGTTCTGTCCACATCTGCCAGATATTGAATTTTGATCTCCTGAAGAGATTCTATACGGTTTGATGTCTCCTCTAACTCTCGGATAATACCTCTTTTAGTAATATCTAAATCAAAACTTTTTTGAGCGATTTCTTTATATATGACCAATTGCTCCTTATCGAATTCTAATTTCTGAAGTGCAAATTTCAGGGTTGTATCATTCGACGATTTTGATAGGTTAAATTGATTGTAGAGTAATCGTAGTTCCTGGTCATATCTCTTTAGCTGCTCCTCAAACTGTATTGAATCCAGAAACATTTTTCGCAAAAACTGGATTTCCTGAGATTTTAGTTCCCGTTCAAAATCAATCGAATCTTCTCTTTGTTGAGATGAAAATAATGAATCCTGTTTGATCTGCTGTGCCTGAAACTGATCATAGGAGGTTTTTAAATTTTGTTGGCCATTATACATGGCATAGATCACCCCCACTACGGCCGCCAATGCAGCAACTGATTCTGCATATTTGAGTATCTTCATATCGTCATAGCCTTTAACTATTCAATTTCTTCACAGAAAACTGAAATGGCAATACCACAAATTAGGTATTTTGGTTTATTCAGTCTGCAAGGCGAATACTTCACATATTCCCTATCTACAGTCCTACAAATGCGACCACTCTCATATAAGCATCTAATCCCTTGGTCAAATTATCATTATAAGAAACCATGTAAACAGTACCTTCAGGAATGTCATCAATTGTTCTTGAAACCGAAATGACATTCTCTTCAAAACCAAATTCATAGGTATTAAAGGGTTCTCTTTCAATGGCCAGTTGCGAATTTTCGAAATCAGTCAGGTAAAAGTCAAGTGTCTCAGTGTTTTCCTGAAGAAAGGGTAATTGACTAATCAAGCCTAATCCTAAAGCTGTTAAGGGATCACTTGTGTATCTGCTTGCTTCGCTGGCTAACTCCCTTGTTGCATATGCAAAAGGGTCCTCTTCTCCCTGCTTCACTACGAACCAGTAAGACCAGAATAAGGTATTCTCAGGCAGATCAAAGTTTTTAACCGTGACATTGTCATTGCTTAAATTGGTAAGTGAGTAGACCCTGAATTGGGCATCATAAACTACCTGATCCGTAAAATCTTCACCATATACCAAGCCATTGATTACAATTCTATCTGGCTGGGGTTCTTCTTTCGATTCACATCCCAAAAGACTGAAACAAAAGACACCAATCATTATGAAGGACCAATTTTTCATCTGGTAAGATTTTGAACTTTGTTCTTGTTCGGGTATCTGCAAATTTCCAGAAATATATTGTATACATGTAGACGAACGAGTAAAAATACCGAATTATACTTTAGGTATTGCATCATCCGAAACATCATTTTATTTCTCATCTACATAAAACTGGGCCCATACAGGATAGTGGTCAGAAACAGCCGACGACGTAAACGCGATATCCACTCCCCAATCTCCAGTAAACGATGTTGATGTGCCGGCGGTTATAACAATCCGGTCGTAGGCGCATGCTGTGCGATCGGAAAAATTAGTGTCCGCATCATCACCTACAATCCACACATAGTCCTGACCCCTGATCTCCAATTCATCCAGCTCCTCAGGAGATGCATAACTGCAAGAGGCATTGAAATCGCCCAGAGTGATGAAATCATCCTCGGACGAATAATGGGTCTGTGCCCACTCCACGACATCGTGAAGCGCATCAATTTCTTCTACTGCCGATTCAGGACGGGTATGAATGGATGAAAGAACGAAGGTAAAATTGCCCGCGCGAGCCCGGAATCGCGCCAAGTAGGGCTCCCGTTGGAACAGATCCTGATTGTCGGGATAGAGAATACCCTGGTCCATTGCCTCGATGGTAGTGTTATTGTAATAGTAAGCGTACTGTTCCTGGGATGACCGGTCACTGGGATGTACTCCCGTACGAGGACTTATAAGCATATCATAGCCAGGCGCATTTTCCCTGATCTTTTCCAGGAACTTACCAGGTGTTTCTCCCGATGCATCCTTGAACTCCTGCACCGCCACCAGATCATACTGCTGAATGATTTCTGCAAGAGCGTCCATCACTTCGGGTTTTCCGGCTTTGGTCCTGCCAAATACACGGATGTTGAAGGTGGCTATTTTAAAGGAAGGCACCCGTTCCTCAATACCCATTGTTGCGATCTCCTCAGGAGATGCTGTTAAAATCTTTCGCCAGTAGTCGAGATCCAGCTGTGCCTCAATTCGATCTTCTATGGCGTTATCCAAAGCCGGAAAAAAATCAATGCCTGTGAAGGCTTCCAACTGATCAATGGGAACCGCAAAATCAAACACATCCGCATTCGTGGGTTCATGACGAATCAAAAATCCGATAGCCCGTGATTTATTTGATGATAGAATGGCTTTATAGAAGTATCCGGGTATGGTCACTTCATTGGCTCCTAGGGTTCCGAGGTTATCTCTGAATACCGGTCCGGAGGTAGCGTATATATTCCCAAGGGCTTCCGCAAAATCTATTTCCAATTCCTCCAATTTGTACCAGATCTTACCAACCCGATTGACATCGGGCAACTGTGGGGACATGTTGCTGAAATAAAAAGACTCCTTGTAGCTTTCCGGGGATCGTTTGCAATAACTGGCTCTACATATATGACCCCGGTCGTATCCAGAATATTTATAGTCTGCCTTGTCCGCACTATTCGTAGTGACCTGAGGATCGGAAGCAAAATAGTCTCTTCTCGAGCGGTCGATCGCTAGCTCCTCGGCCGTCAATTCATAGGCCACCCAATAGGGCTGCTCATGGTCCTCGGAATAGTTCGTAGTGAATTCTGAATAAGGAATAATCTCACCAACCGGACCACGAGGTAGGTAATTGAACTCATCATCGGATTGTCCTAGCCAAATGATAAGGGCAGGTAGAATATAGCTCAAGTGCATCATGCTTTCACTTCGGGTTTAGGTGGATTTTTTACCCTTTCCAGCGCGGCATTCATCGCACTGAGAAATTGATGAAAGCTTTTGGAACCCCCTCCAATTAATGCACCGGTAATCAATATATCCAGAAATCTAAAGATAGCGCGCTGACCAGCATAGTCATCAGAACCCCAGCTGTCATGGGTAATCACCAGGTCCTGCATGATGCTAAGCCCTGAAACGGCCAATAGTATCCCAACTACCAAAAGAATAGCCATGGCAGTTTCATGGGACCGCTGTTGATGTCTAGCCATTTGATTTTTAGCACTCTCTCGTAAATTCAAAAGCATTACTACGACTTTCTCCCCTCCCTTCTTCTTACGTTCCTGAAAAGTGGGATCATGATCTTCTCCAAATTCGGTCTCGACATCCTTATTTTCTTTTTCCAGCCTCCTGGCTTTTTCCAGTTTCTCATTCCAGGTATCAATGGCATGCTGTATGGTTTTCTTTTTCTCATCAAACCCTATTGAAACGAAGACAGCAATTGCCCTTTCAGCTGCTATAATGATAAAGAGGTATTTGATGAAAATATCGCCGCTAACCGTGTTGAGTTCGGGATTCACCTCAACTAACTCCCAGTTGTATGAAAAATAAGTGCCTCCTACTAGAAGCAGAACAGCTGCTATCAAAATACTGGGTCCTAGGTAATTTTTATCGTTCATTCTTTCGATTTTTTAGGATGAATATTATCACAACATTTGGGAGATCGCTTCGGCCAGTCTGTAGCCTGCCAATGCAACCTGCGATTCAGCTACTGACTTTGCGTTACTTCCATAATCCTTACCTGGATTTTTTGCATCCGACTTACTAGTTGCAACAACAAGTTTGCCCTCCAAATGGGCTTTTTTATCTGCCAAGTCGAAACTCTCAAGACTCCAAGCAACCAGATTGTCATTATCCGCCGAAAGTGTTCTGGGATTGTCCTTTTGAATGGTTAAAGCCTGATTATTCGCCCATCGACTATTGGTCGATTTGCCAAGCAATCCGTCCCAGAACGAATGTAACTTTACAGCTTGCTCATCGGGTTTTATATAAATCTTATTTCCCCCCAGGTCTCCCCTTTTTAAATCATCAGCATCAAATCTGGATGCTGTATGTAATGGCTGATGTACATCTCCGATCAGGTGAATGACCCACGCCAAATACATCGCTCTCTGTGTCGGTGGATTATGCATGTCCTGCACATTCTCCATGGTGTGATCAATGGCTTCCACAATATGGTCCACAGAATTGTCATAGGGAGTTTTATCTTCGGGAAGATCACTGGAGTGACTACCGGTGTAGCGAAGCTCATAGGTAATATAGTGCCATTGAGGTCTATGAAACCGATTCAATTCATGACTACCCGAACGTATGTCATCCGGCCACTTAGAGGCTTGCATCATTAAAAAGAGGCCCAATTCTATATCATCTGAGTAGTCCTCATATTTTATTTTCCATCTTTCGTAATCCGGGTGTTCAATCAGGATATCAGTGATAACCTGTTGGTTTTCCATCGACAAGGAATGCCAGGCAATTGCGGCGACGATCATATGACCGCGTCCGTTCCAGCTGCGGGATTCCTGAGGTATTAGCAAAAATCCAATGATGCTTAGGGCTAAAAGTTTTCTCATATCGAAGTTTCTTTGGTTCTTAGTTAGTTTGATTCTTAGGTCATTAAATCAATGACGATGCATTTTATTCTTAATCAAGTTCGACCATTATTCGGTCAAAATCAATACCCTATTTTAGGTAGTTCTGATGAATGTGTATTTCTTCGTCGAAAAACTTTCCCACCTATTATTCGAGTGCTGATAACAATTTTTGTACTGAATCCATATTTTTCACATCATGCAAACTAATATCAATGGAAGAAAGTCCTTTCAAGGCGCTCCAACCAGATCTAACATGCGCCGACGATGAGGAAACAGGGTAATTAAAAAACTCAAATACCTCGATTTTCCCCTGCGTATAACTGCGAATAAGTTCAATATGATCCTCATAGGTACGGTTTTGAATTTTCCATATATCAGGATCGTGCTTCAGGAAAGACTCCTTCGGTAATGGAATAATTGGCCCGATAAACTCGGAAAACTGCCCGAGATCTTTCCGTTTAAATTCCGGAGAATTTCGTATTGATAGAATGATCACCCCACTGGTGTTTGTATTGATCCAATCCTGAAAAACTTTAGTAAATCTGGATATTTCTTTAATTCCAAATCTGTCATCCAGCAGGTCCTGGCTAATGGTTACTTGCGGATCTGTCGGAAAAGTGATACTTGGTTGCACTCCTGGAATGGGAATATTCATTCGCAAAATGCTTAGGAATCTTAGATCAAGCGCGTCCTCTCCAAAAATCATTTTTAAATCCAACCCATTGATATCTTCACCATCTTGATCCGCCATGTAGGACATCGGTTGAGAGCCAATAAATAGTTTACGATCAAAATCCGGTAATGTATTTGTACACATAAATATTGGAATTCGGGCATGCCTTTCGTAGTCACTATAATCTCTCAACGTACGAAATGCGAGTAATCCGGAGGTCTCATCATCAAGAATTTTTTCAAATCCAATTCCAAAACTCTCGCGATAGGAATAACCCTTCCATTCAAACTCGCCCGTGGTCAGAAATCTACTTTTGACCAAATACAAACCCAACTCATTTATTCTTTCATTTTTCATGTTTGAGTAAAAGTTCTGATCATAGCGATTCAAGGTCGAATCCTCCATTGATAATAGGTATAATTCACGATAAAAAGCCAGACCCAATAATCCAGCTGATTTTCCCGTTATCAAAAGGTTTTTTCTCATAACCTCTCCAGCAGTTATACTGTCCAGATATTGTAACACCCGGAAGGACCAAAGTGCCTGGATTTTCCCTCCCCCTTCAGAGCTAATGAAGATCATCTTGGGCAGGTCACCATTTAGGTTTCTCTGCTTCCAGTTTTCCAAGATGTTTATTGTGGTGGTTGAGTCCCTTTTGTGGTGCGCAGCTAAATCCTTTTTCTGAGGTACTGAAAACGGATAGTACTTTCCCGGTTCCAACCCGTGGGCCTGGCTTATCTCAAAAGAATTATTCAGGTAAAAGAACAAGGTAAAGAACACCCCGAGGATCTTGCTTATCCATTTAATCCTAAACCAATAATATATAGCTGATACCAGAAAAATATAGACGCTGCTAGCTATAAAGAAGAGGGCAGCAACAGGAATTTGAAAAACTTCAATGTCGGCAAAGAAAGTCAGAATTACCATGAGGACAAGAATCCCCAGCTCGAACATCACAGACCTGAAGTGACTTTTATCAAAGACACGAAGGACATCCGACCGATTGTAATATCCTTGTAAGGTTTCCGTGGATCTCCATTTAAATTTAAGAGACAAGTATCGTTCAACAGTAGTCCCTTCCTTGACTTTCTTCAGTTTTTGAATTTTTTTATTTCGAGCGAATTTGGACTTCCCAATTTCCTGGTCAACAGTGGCAATCATAAACTTAAGCACATCTGATCTTATACTCATTAAGCCGGCAATTGGGATCAGCACCAATAATCCCGACAGAAATCCTACACAGCTAGCACCTATTGGGATTTTCAAGGCCATTGATTCGGAAATGACCCGAACAAAATACAGGATCACAATGACTAGAGGAAGGATTGAGTTATTCAATACAAAGACAGTAAAAGGTCGCTGAAGCATTCCCAGGAACGGGAACTCATGAGAATGTAAAATGAACTTGGTGGTATGATAACTGTAGATAAGGATTGACAGTCCTAAACCCGATAGAAAGAAGCTCATGAAACTGGACTTACCCAAATAGATTGGATGTACGATGAGTATGGAGAATCCAAATGTACTCCCAAAGAAATCCAGAATTATCAGTGTTATTAATACCCAAAGAACTGTGATTTCGCGATCGGATTTGAAATTATCAAGAAACAAGGTAACCGGTAGTGTCTTCCCAAGTTTCTTTGTGGTATGAGCCATTGAATGGAGCCGGCCTTTAACATCGAACTGACGGTAATTATTAACCATTATCCGGTAAACACTAACCATTCGGTGTTTAATTATTGGCCAGATTATTTTTCTCAGTTTTGGCATTGTGGACATAAGTCTCCCTTTAAGTTAGAACAAATTGACCCAAGTAGGGTTTACATCCAGCATCCATCCTTACGATTTTCAGTTAAAATACCCAGAAGTGGGGATTGATCCTCTACAGGATCATATATAAATTAACATGGCAACAAACAATTAATCTTATGGCAAACCCGGTAACCACTATCGAGATTCCCATTACCGCTCAACAGGAGATTTTACGATGGGCAAGGGAACAGCTTAAAAAAGTTAAGGTTAAAACCTTCACTGCCACTCCTAATTCCATTGATCCCTTTGGAACCTCTCAATTGGTTTGGGAAGTAAATGACCCTCAAATTGGCTTTGAATTAAAAATAAATGGTCAATCTGTAAATAAGTCGGGATCAATGAATGTTGCTCCCACCAAATCCGTAACTTATCGACTCGAAGCACACCTGGTTGGAGCCATGCGCGTACTGAAGACCGCTCGTGTTGAGGTCGATGACGAGGGGTGCGTAGAAATAGCCTTATTCGACAGTCAGACGGAATCTCAATTGAACTCGTTGATTCATCAGTTCCTCTCACAGGACACTGGCGTTACCGTTCGTGGGAGTGGTGTTCAGGTTGGCACGTCCAGAAACGGAATGGCCATCTATTTGCCTCTGAAGGTAGACGTGCCCATTTGGTTCGACGCGCATCTGGATATGCATTTGCACATGAAAATCAAAGCAGAAAACACCAGGGTGGTGGTTACCCTTGATGATTTTAACATGAATATCAGCTGGCATTTTCTTGAACATGTGGCATCCCTTGGGATCACCGGTATCCTTCAGGCAGTACTTGAAAGCATTCTGGGACCCATTTTTCAACGAATGATCCGGGAAGAACTGGCATCAGGATTCCAGGCCTTTGTTAATGAAACCGCAACTGGCCTGGGAAGTGGTTATCAATTATATCTTATTGAAGAGAAGGAGTTTTATCTCAGCTTCATTTTTTGCCCGTCTAATGCGGGTAATGGTGACGAGGGAGGACCGGGAAGCGGCGGCGAAACTAACCCTGGATAGTGCTTATCATCTTTTTTCTGAGAAATTCTCTGTTTTTGGCCATTAAGTAAAGGATGTTGTATAAATTTAAATCGTTATTTGTAATATAACATAATTAGACCGTCGAAGTCTTAATGTAAGAAAAGGGATCCGGAACGATCCCTTTTCTATTGAGGGTTTTTTTCTATCCCAAAACCAGATTCACCGGAATTAAGCGTAACCCACCCCGACAATTCGTGAAAAAATGTTCCCAATACCTACTTTTCCATAGATTTTATGAAAGACCACAAATGAGCTAGGTTAGTTATCATATACCAATACCTGAGATCCGGGAATTATCCCGGATCTTCTTTATTTAGCCGATATCTTCTCTTTGACGGCCTCCGAATGCTCCGCGATAAAATCCACCGCCCGCTGTGCCTGTGAAGCTGCATAGTAGATCATGCGTTTGTCGCTCTTTAGGGTTGAAATCCATGACTGGACATAGGCTTTGGAATTGTCAACGGTCAGTGGCAATATCCCTGACACGGCGCAAAGAAAGGAACTGCCAATTTCCGCGACCAATTCCTCTTTGCTGTACTTTACTTTGTCCCTCACATCACTATCCGCTATTCCATCCCTGTTTAATCGTGAGGCATGACCGGTGCTGTGGATCAGTTCGTGAAAGAGGGTAGCATAATAGCTTTCGGTATCAATAAATTCACACCTATCGGGCATGTGTATGATGTCCAGAACGGGAATGTAACAAGGCTCCCCGTGATGGATGGTCGGCATTTGGGTATAATTGGTTATCCATTGTTCACAGGCCGGGATCCCAGGTAACGAAGATTCAGAGATGGTAGAAGATCGAGGCACTTCAGACTCTCCCCTGATCTGATCGCGATTGAAGACATAATAGGTTTTGAACAAGGGAATATACGCTGTTTCCACCCCTTCTTTCCTTAGTTTTCGATAATCGGTGGCTGACACTTTTTCTTTTTTTCCATTAGCCAGGCACTTGAAATATAGAGACTCCCGGTAATAAATACTGGTGGCCCTGGCTCCTTTCCGCACCTGCAGTCCTAGTTTCCTTGCCTGATTGAATGTGAGCCAGTAGCTGGATTGATATCGGTTCTTTTGCCTCGTAATCTCCAGGATCAGTGTGTTGATGCCTCGATATGCCGTTCCCGAATATGCATTTACATGTTGAAAATAACCTGGCTGAATTCCCATGTCATTATCTTTTAACTTAAATGGTTTTCGCCAGGGAATTACTTCAGACTCCAGCGCTTCGATGAACAGGCTAGTAATTTTCTGGTGGATATCTTTTTTGTTCTTTTTTGATGACGAATTTTTCATGGGACATTGTTTTCCCCTACCATTGTAGCGGGAGGGTTTGTGCGTATTGTCCATTGGGCAAAAAGGAATGCCGGTGTAATGGAGTGGGTCGGACAAGGGGAAGTCATTACACCGGACCCATTTTGACCTATGGGCGGCCAAGCACTTTTGGGGTAAACAATGACCGGGAAAATGAATTGATCGGAATAGATGTTACTGTACCCCAAACACATCGGTGATCCTTTCATTGGATTGAAATAGACTACGGATCCCCGGCCGCGGGATAGCAGCCTTTGGTCGAGATCCTCCCAAAAGGAGGTCGGATCCGGTGGGTCCAAAAACTCTTGCTCCCCATAGCGGAAAGTGGGAATGAGCAGGAGCATGTGTTTTTGGAATGAGGCCAAGTATAACGGCCAAAGGATCTGACCGAAAGACGGGATAGCTCGATCCGCAGGACAATAGCCCGCTGTAGGGTAGAGCGGTGGCGCCCCTTCCCTACCCTTTCTAAATCAATGTATCAAAATGACACATTGGACTTGCTATTCTTATATTAAATTGACTATTACTTAAAGTTTCTGATTTAATGATCCATAAAGATCAGTTTTTCCAGTGTCTCAATCAATTCCTTCAATTCCGAAAGCGCTCTGGCATCTCTGTCTTTGATCGCACGGTTCATACTGGAGATGATCTTTCCTTTTATTTTCTTCAGTCGATCCTGTTCGTCCAGAAATGCAGGTTCCGATACTTCCAACGTTTGGATTGCTTCTTTTAACTTTCTGTTTTCAATTTCCTTTAAATTCGTTTCTACCTTCTCCAAAGCATCCTGCTTGATTTGATGCGCTTTGTTAAAAAGGTCTGCTTCATTCCTGAATTTCAATTTTTCCGGGTTCTCTGCATTCAATATAATTTGAATGTCAGACTTCTTAAGATCCGTTTCTCCACTAAGAATTTTGTTTCTCAAATCCAGGTTGCTATTTCCTATTAGTTCAAGGGCTTCTGCAAACAGGCTGTCCCTATTGATTGTACTTGAGCTAACCTTGAATTCCTCTGCTAGTTGATCTCTGACAGGTGCTGAAATTCCTTTTGTTCGAACACCTCCCCTACCGGATTTCATTCTTAGATACTTAAGACCCCGATAATAGCTAAGTTGATCAGGGGTAAGATTCCGCCTCCCCATCTGGTTGTCTATCATGAAGGATTTAACTTGTGTAATATTATCAAATGCTAATGTTTTTACCTCGAACGGAATATCATTTTTCTTGCATATTTTGTATCGATTGTGACCGTCAACTAATATGTATTCACCATTGTTATTTGCCCACACCAATAGTGGCTCTCTGCATCCATGTTCCACTATATTAGCCTCTAGTTGATTGAATTCCTCTGTGGTTAACGGAATAAGAAAATCTCGTAATTTCGGATCAACCGAAACATCGTCAATATTAATCATTTGCTAAAATCATTCTTTGATATACTCTTAGGATGGCAAAGTTAAGAAGATTTCCATTGTCATGATCCGGTTTTTTATGATCGGTTATAACTGTTAATTCCTTAGGGGATTAACTTTGAAATTTGATCAGGATACTGTACTTTACAATTAATCACTATAGCACAAAACCAACCGCTCACCATGATTAGATTCCCTAATCTTCTGGAAATACAATTTCGGAGTGAAGATACCTGTACAAGTGCACAACTATTATGCACAACTGCTAGTGGATTTATCAAGTTCAATACTTCGGTGATAGCAGAAAAAAGTTGGAACAATTCATTTAATGCTGCAATGTGTATTGATTTGTTGTCTTCAGGATCCTTATTTATGTCAGGACGAATTAACCTCCACCGGGCATTTTTCAATTGGATGGTGGTAAATACAGATCTTTTGGTAATTGATGACGGGGCTGTAATTGCCGATCCTATTGGGAATGTAGGTGATTCTATATTTTTCGAATTTCAAGATTCCGAAAAACTGAATAAGTTATTCCAAATGATTGGTATGGAGAACAAGGTTTAATCTAGATGGCATGATTTCTGATCAATTTCACGAGCACTCCAGATTAGAAATCGTCATTGTTGATTCTGTTTATTAGATCCTGCAGGGACTGGTAGTAACCTTTTGATTCTTTCACCAGTGACCAGGACTGATCCTCCCACACATAGTTTGTACCCGCTAGATTTAAATCTTGTTTGAACAAAGCCATGTGATCCGTATTTGCCAGTGTAAATACTACAATCCTGCCCTTGATTTTGATCTTTTTCATGGAATTAATGATTGCATTAATCGTTGAGCCGGTCGTTAGTATGTCGTCGATAATTAAAACATCATTGGCAAACTGGATAGAGCAATTGTAGACCCCAGCCATTTCACGTTCCCGTTCCGTTTTAGAAAGTCGTTTTAAGGATTTGGTAGTCCTAGATTTAGAGAGCACTTCCGGCTGATAGGTTCCATGGAGCGCTTCCGCAAGTTTGCTACCCATCCAATCAAGACTTGTTTGAGTATCTTTAGTTACCGCAATTTCAGAGGCTCCCAATGCCCGGATGATTGACGGTTCTTTTAGTTTCAGCTTTGAGATAGATTGTATAGCGCATGAGCTCCAGGCTTCAACATCCAATTTATTGTTTTCCTTGAATCTTATGAGACTTTCAGATAATCTATCGGTACCGCTATATTTTGGTTTGTAATTACATAAGTAAAAATGAGAATAATAGTGTCCTTCGACAAGAAGATGGCCCATTTGTATAGCCATAGGTAATTGTTTGGAAATCTAAGTAAGTCAAAAAGTAATGAAATACCATTTTTTATAAGATTCTATGATAGATTTTCATGCCAAATCCCCGCTTTAGGGCGATCACAAAGAATACCTGTACTCCAAGCACCGTAAGTCTGAGGAGTACTAATACTCGGAGACTTCTAATCGAAGAGCCAAATTCTCACAGGGGATCCAATTTCCAAATGAACTAGTTCTATAATAGGCTTTACGCTCTTCTGTTTCTGAAATTTTGAATAAAATGAAGTCAAATCCCAATTTCTCAAAATTCTGAATATTGATGTCCCCATCCTCATCCATTTCCACCAGTTCAGGATTATCTTTTACTACTTCTTCCACTTTCAAAGAGAATTTTTCACGTGTTTCTTTCAAAAGAAGTGGTTCCAACACTATAAAGAATTTTGATTGATTCAACTGAATTCCATAGCTTTCCATATCGATCTTGAGGTGACCGTCAATGTCTGGAAATTCTATAATATATTCAGAGTCACCAATGACGGTACCAGGTTTTCCTATTTGATTAACTTCATGAAACGTCATCCTCACTTGTACATCTCTGATCGTATTTTGGACTCCAATAGTAAAAGAATGAAGTAGAAATCCCTCAAACGGTAATTCAAAAACTTGGCAAATTGCGGACCCAGCATACTGCGAATCATTCATGAACCTGCCTGAACTCCATCGTAAAGATCCGAATCTCTTTCTTTTTGAACCCAACCTTGAATCCTTTATCACCACCGGGTCCAAACCTGTTACACTTTCTTCAAGAATAATCTGAATAGGTTTTTCGATATCCGAAATAAAGATTTCTTGACTTACAAATCCAACGCTTGAAAAAGTCAACGTTCTTTCCAGCATATCTTTAGGAATTAATATTTCAAATGAACCATCCGGTTCAGATATGGTCCCAACATGCGAATTTCTGATTCCGATGCTAACAAAAGGAAGTCTGTCTTTATTCTCTGCTAGTACAATCCCCTTTATCGTCCTTTGAGCCTGTAGACCAGAAATGAGGAAAGTGCAAAAAACTACACAAAGTACACTCTTCATAGAACTCTTTCTTTATTGTCTATTAATATAGGCAATAATTGAGGGTATGTCTTTATAGAAAATTGATTTCGAAAAGATTAATTCTCCCTCCCTTGTAGTTAAATAAAATTGGTTTACTCATTTCCAATCAAGAGCTTCTCAATTCAAGTACGGATAGTGTCATTCACTTGCGCTATGAGATGGAGAGGAAAGGATAAAGCATTAATACAATGCGAATATGACTCTTATGGCGGAAACGGAATTTATTTTACTATGTGAGAGGTTTGCTAAACCAGAGCCAAAATACCTACATACAGAAAACTCTTAGAGACCAAGTTTAATGTATCTAGAAAGAATTATTGCTAACCAATGATATATTATCGTGATGAAAATTAGAGTAAATTATATATCTCCTAAGTTTATTGAAGGTCGGATTGGGATTGTACTAGGGAGTAAACTAGTACATACCATCTTCGAAATGTTACTTAAGAACCTGGCGTCCATTAGCCCTTATTATGGTGAATATTGCGTAATGATTGATCCTTTAAGTAATCAGTAATGTAAATGTGCCCCATCAAGATAATTCGGTAATTATCCGGTGGGAGAACAGGAAGTCTCAGTGCATGATTCATTTCCAGGGGGTGCACACTGAACATTATTGTAACCTGTCCGACCTACTAAGTTTTTTGCAAATAGTTCACTTAAATTTCTAACATCTATATTTGGTTCATCAATAAGCTTCAATAGAGTCTCTAATTTTTTCATATTGTGTTTTCTTTATAGTCCATTAATATAAGCAAATTTACTATAGAATAAAAGTCAATCTTTGGTTCGAATATACCTCAAAGCATATTCCAGTTGGGAATCGATGCCCTTTAAATAATCGGTCCAAATACGATCAACAACTATATCAGGAATTACACCAATTCCATTATATTCTTTTCCATCGGCATATGAATCTCTTCGAATGCATACTCTGGCATACCCACCATATGGAAGAAGTAATTTAGTCATTTTACCACTTGAACCGGCTGACGACATACCTAAAATTGTACCTCGATCCATTTGATCAAATGTTACTGCAAAATCTTCGGCTGCAGATATTGTGCGGCTATTTATCAATACCACTACATCTCCAAAATAAATTTCTCTATCACTCATTGGCTCAAGAATGTCAGGTTCTTTCAGCTGCCAGAAATTCATTACTCCTTGAGAGTTGAACATTGCCATATTTTCACGCATTTTCCAGGCAGTTGTTTTAAATGGGTGATTCGTAATATGTCTAAGAATATAATACCCTTGATTTGAGTTCCCTCCATGGTTATTTCGGATATCTATTATTAGTGCCTTGGTCTTCAGAATTTCAGAATAGAGTGAATCAAAATCCTTCCAAAATGATTTTTCATTAAATGATTTACAAGTCAAAACTGATATGCTATCATCCACAATGTTTAGCTCAAGATTATTATTAATACTGTTTCTTAATTTTTCATTTACCCTCTGAACGGTCAATTTTCTGCTATGTCCTTCATATGATGTTAATTCCAGATCCAAGTCCTTTCCTATCTCACCCCGTAGTATTTCACGTATATACATTTTTGATTTCTTTCCATGCTCCGTTGAGCCACTGATGTATGGGGCAATGTAGTCACTTGCATATGCTTCAATCGGAAATCCATTAATTTTTGATATTGACATTCCAATTAGATCAATTTCATAGATAGATGAATCATGAATTTCATGTATAATAGCTTTTTCTTCCAAATAAACGATCTCAATTGGAGGACTAGCATAATAATTATTTCGGATAGACACTGGAGGAACTACGTAAGTATGTGCGTCGTTAAAGAGAGCTATAAAGTGCGATAGAATCCGATAATAATTTACCGTATCATCGGCTAACAACACTTTTTTAGTGTAGGCTTCCAGCAAACTATCTAAGTCATATTCAGTTTTATCTATGTTAACGTAGTTAAATTTAATCTCCGACCACAGTCTAGTTAATCCGGCCAACTGAATAGCCTTTTGTTCTGACTCCCTGAATTGGGTAAGACCATGATAAGAGATACCAATTATGAAATTGAGACATAGTATATAGCTGTTAATTAGTTTTTTCATTTGGGTCTATTCTAATCCCTCTTAAAACTTGTGCAAAAAATTCCGCGTTTGGATAAACCACCTCCAAGTGGTCATAATCTAATCCTGTAACTTTTGTTACTTTGATATCCATCGAGCTTTGGTTGGAGTCATGAATATTAATACTAAAAAGATGACCAGTTAAAATACAATTATTGAGTGAATCATAGCCATAGATAATAGTATCCTTATAATCATGAGGTAATTTAAGATCAGTGGGAACAAAAAAAGTAACAACTGTAGAATCTGAATTTACAGAAAACGCCTCAATAGGAACATCTACAACTAGCTCATATCTTACTTTTTCCAGAACCAAAATAAAACCCAGGATAATCACAAAAATTATTACCAAACCATACCGAAGGATAAATCTGGGATTTTTTCTCATTAATTCATCAAGTTCCTTGTCAGCCAATTCCATTTATTCACCTAGTTCTAGTTGATCTTTTACAAGATTAAAATATCTTCCCTTCTCACCAACAAGTTGGGTATGTTGTCCAATTTCAACTACCTTTCCTTCATTGAGAACAACTATTTGATCTGCATTTTTTACTGTACTTAACCTATGGGCAATTACAATCATAGTTTTATTGATTGAGATATTTTTCAAATTTTCTACAATTGTCCTTTCGTTAGTTGCATCTAGTGAATTTGTCGCTTCATCAAAGATCAAAATTGGTGGTTGTTTGTAAATTGATCTAGCAATTAGAATTCTTTGCTTTTGACCTTTGCTCAGTTCATTCCCAGTTTTTCCGATTTTGAACTCTTTTCCCTGTGGAAGTGCAGAAACTAGATCCGTTATATTCGAAATTCGAATAGATTCATCCAAAACACTATTGCTGATTGACTCGGATCCTCCCACAATATTCATTTCGATAGAATCATTAAAAATATAACCATCTTGCATAACAACTCCACATTGTTTTCTCCACCAAATCGGAGAGACATCATTTAAATTAAAGCCATTGATATAAATTGCTCCTGAAGTTGGCACATAAAACTTTAAGAGCAACTTAACCAAAGTAGATTTCCCACTTCCACTTGAACCAACAATGGCCGTGGTTTTTCCCAAAGGAATATCAAAATTGATGTTCTCCAATACACAAGGTGATTTTACGCCGTTATAATGGAAATTGAGATTTCTCACTTCTATTGCTCCATATTCAAAACCATTTATTCCATTTCCATGACTTGAATTTAAAATTCCTGATACTTGTTCTGTCACATTTGGTTTTCCCAACTCCTCATCTTCCTGGTCATAGACTTCGGCTAATCGTTCCAAGCTAATTATTGCGTTTTGACCAATCTTGAAAAAAGTAACTAATTTATTCAGGGGTCCATCTAATTGACCGACTATAAATGAAATACTTACAAGCATGCCGAGAGTCAGGGAACCATTTATGACGGCAATGGCTGTAAAATAGGTAACCAATATGTTTCTAAGCTGTGAAAAAAATGCTGATCCTATTGATTGGTATTGATCCAGCTGAAGAAATTCCTGATTAGATTTGAACAATTTCATCTGGGTCTTTTCCCATCCCCATCTTTTGTATTTCTCCATGGCGTTCAATTTAATCTCCTCCATTCCACTGAGGATTTCATAGAGGTTATCCTTATCCTCAGCCATCGTCGCAAATATTCTATAATCGATATCTCTCCTTTTTTTAAGAAATGCCGTTGTCCAAGTAATGGATCCAGCCAAACCCAGAATTACAATTAGAAAAATGATTTTATCATAGATTAGAATCACTAACAACAGGACAATAATGTTAACAATTGAGAATAAAGTACTCAGGACGGAACTGGTCAGGAAGGATTCTATTCTTTTATGATCTTGAACACGAGTCAAGAGATCCCCCGTTAATTTCGAATCGAAATAACTCAATGGCAATCGAGTTAATTTCATTAGAAAATCTGAAATTATGGATATATTAATTCTTGTCCCATAATGAAGTATAAGATGACTTCTTATATATTCTATTGAGATATTCCCGATAAAAATAAATATCTGCACAATTAGGATAAGAGTCACAAAACTTATGTCATTCCACCTTATTCCAAAGTCAACAAGACTTTGGGTCAAGAAGGGCAATAGGAGTGAAAGAAGACTACTTCCAAGTAACCCAAAAAACAATTGAAGAAAAAATGATTTATGCTTAAACAAATAGCTACTTAGAGTTAACAAATTTTTCTTTTTAGGTCTTTTGTCACTCTGATTTTGATAGAATTTCTCAGTAGGTTCGAAGAAAAGCGCATACCCCATCTTCAGATCTAAATGGCTTGTTAACCATCCGGATTTAAAAGTTTTATTATCTAAGGTGATAAGGCCAATTGAAGGATCTGCTACAATGAATTTGGCTTTTTTCTTATTAGTCCGATTCTTAATGTCAAATAAGACTATAAAGTGCTTATTCCTCCAAAATAATATTGCTGGTAAAGGACCATTCTCAATTAGTTGATCAATTGATAAGCCTAATTTCAGGGTCTTAAATCCAATAGATTCAGCAGCATCACTTATATTTAATAAACTAATTCCAGTTTTTGAAAGATACGATATTTGATTGATGAACTGCGATGAAAATCTTCGACCATAATAATCACAAATCATTCGCAGGCATGCTGGTCCACAATCCGAACTATCAAGCTGGCTATGGAATTTATATTTCAAGTGCTTGCTTTAGATTAGATAGATTTCTTCAGAAAATAAACTTGTAATAGATAAACTAGTCAGTCTACTTGCTCCAGCAATTCTGAAACGTCTGACTTGCTCGCTACATAAGCCAAGGCCAATTTGTCCTTAATGTTAAATTTTGAAGAAGGACAGGCTCTCATGTCTTCATGCCAGGATTTTGGGCACGAACCACCACAAACCGGCAGCATTTTACATGTATGACATGGAAAACTATCATCCAATAATGATTGATTCCAATCTGAATGTCGTCGATTTTCCCAACCCTTTACGTCGTTAGAATTTAATTTACCATTTCGGTATGTAGAATCGTCATATATATCAACATATGATACCTCTGTACAATTAAATATGTTTCCAAATGCATCATACATTTCCGAGACATTCGAAACTGCCATACAAACTTGTTTTACTCGACCTGGCAGTAGATTTACGTTAAATCCTGCACTGATAAGTTCGATATACCAATCAATTTCCCTCTCTGCAAACTCTTCTTTTGTTAGCGACTTTTCATGTGCATTATTACCACCCCAAGAATATATGCCAATAGGGTAAAAATGTGAAATTTTGTTATGTAAGTTTTTTTCCTTTAAAAGATGTATTAACGGTGTAACACTCTCTACATTTCTATGATCGACATTACATCGAATTGATATATCACAGTTTTTTTCTTTAAAATTAGGATCATGTGTAATTTCAATCAAGTTTTGCAATATTATGTCAAAAGTCTTTTCATTCCTTTTTGTTGGCCTATGAACATCATGGAATTCAGCCGTCCCATCCAAAGTAACCTCAATGTGGTTAACATGATGCTTCTCTATTAGCTCATCGAATATTGCAGGCTTTAGACTCAGACCATTAGTTACTATTTTCGAGCTATAAACCACATCATACTTCCTACTCAAATCAATTAATAAATTAGACAGTTCTCGCATTTGTGGTAATCCCATTAAAGGTTCTCCTCCGAACCATCCTATCTTTAGTGCTTGATAATCACCGTCACGAAGCTTGTTTTCTATTCTATTCAAAAGGCTTTCAAACATTGATTTTGAAATATAATCCTTTGTATGGTTTTGGCCGCAATAGTCACATCCTAACTGGCACATAGCTGTTGGTTGAATTACTTCATATAGTAATCCCTTTTTCTGCGTACTTTTTTCAATATTCTCTTCAACTATGGTTTGAAGCTCAATTTCCTGCTGATCTACTAATATTTCCGCCAACTTGAATTTTTCAATCATCTCATTTGGAATCAAATGCAATTTATTTTGCTGAAGATAATTCCAATAAATTGAGCTGATAAGAAAAGTTTTGGATGTTCTGGTACTAAAAATTACTCGTTGACCCAATTGATTTATTGGGTCAGTAATGACCACGTAATAGCTAAGTTTCAAATTCATAGGAAATAAAAAATGTAGATTCGCTTTAGCAGCTAAACTGAGCCGCTAAGAAAAGTTTTGGATATCCTGTTACTAGAAATTACCCGATGACCATACAAAGCTAAGTTTCAAATTCATGGGAAATAAGTAATGTAAATTCGGTTTAGCAGCATTCAAGAAATATATCTAAACCGAATTTACCAGAATTTGTTAAATCTCTTCAAGACATGATGTATTATGACAAGTAGTATTAGAAGAGCCAGCACAGGTCGTATTTGCGCAACTTGCATTGGTACCCGTACAGCTTCCGTTTTCATTGTCGTACCCTCCCATCCCAACTAAATTCTGTGAAGAAATATCAGAAAGTCCAATCAATTGATCACTTTCACTTGATCTCTCAATTATTTTCAATAGGTGTTCCAACTTTTTCATTGTAAAGTCATTTTAAGTTATAATCAAATCTTACAGACTGAATTCTTCTTCCAAGCAAGCAGCGTTACTGCAAGTCGTATTTGAGGATCCTGCACAGGATGTATTTTCACAGCTATTATTGGTTCCACCACAAGTTCCATTTGAAGTATCATATCCTTCAGAACCAACCAGATTTCTGGCAAAAATTTCATCCACATTCACAATATGACCAGGAGTTTCCTGGATATTTACGAGGTTTAGTAATGAATCAAGTTTTTTCATGTTTTTGTGATTTGGTTTAGACTTAAACTTCTTCCTCGATACAAGAGGAGTTGCTACAAGTTCCGTTGCTTGAATCGGTACAAGACTGATTACTACAGCTGTTGTTTGTTCCTGCACATGTCCCATTATTAGTTTCGTAACCGCTACCCATCAGGTTTCTGGCTGAGAGATCGGATAAATGGGAGAACATGCTTCGAGAATCTCTGGATTCCGAAGCAATCAAAAGTTTTTCAATTGTTGTCATTGAAGTAAAAATTTTATGTAAAAAACATTATTTCGGTTGCTCAATTCAGAACATAGAATAGCCTAAAGCGTAATAAACTTACTTTATAATATTGTAAAATAAAAAATATTGCATACAATATTTTTATCAACATTTTTCTATATAACCGCTTTTAAACTCAAGTTCTCTTGTTAGATCAGTAAATATCAACTTGGATTCATCCAGTTTAATTTTCATCAATAATTGCTCAAGCGAAGAGTTTTTATCGCCAATTTTCCCAGCATAAGTCATACATAATAGACCATAATAGCATAGGGCAATCAACTGATCCTTAATTGTGCCCTTGTCCAAATTCAGTCCCTTACTTATTTCGCGAATTTGGTCTGGAAATGACATTGCTTCCTCTGCTGCCTGTACATATTTCAGAAGAACCAGTTGGCAATAATCTAATTCAACGAAAGATAATTTGTTGGTGATAGGATCATATCGGATTCCAACATAGTGATCGACCATGGAATTAGACTGATTTGTATCGGTAAGAGATATTTTCCACCATCTATTAATAGTTTGTAAGTATTCAACTTGTAAGTTAATTGTTAATGAAAGTTGATCCGGATTAAGATCCTGGCATAAATACCCGAAAACCAGTCCAAAGGAATGCATCTCATTTTGGAGAACTTGATTAGTTGGAGAACTGATTCGTTTCAAAGTCGATTCAAATTTGTAACAATCAGCTATTCTTTCATACCAAATAAATTTGTCATCCTCACTTGTCGGTTTTTTGCGGAGATATTTATCTAAATCCTCAAATACAAAATGTAATTCCGAATGTCGAATTAACTCCTTGGTTAGCGGAAATTCTTTTACCGTAATTGGTTTTGCTATTGAAGTTTTTGACAGTTTCATGTTCTCATAATTTGAAACTTCTAAAGCTTGACGATATATATCAGGGTAGAGATGCAATAGAAATCGTTCAACAAATGAGCATATGTTGGGATCTTTTTTATATGAATGAACAGAATGCACATAATTTCTTGAAGGAATATCCCAGAAATTCGAAATACCCGGGTAGTGTAAGTCTGATACCAAATTTGGTAGTTGAGAGTGAGACGATACTCGCATTTCTTCAAGTAGACATTGTAATAGTAATTGCTCAACTATAATGTTGAAATAGTTCCGATTTTCCAAATTTTCTATAGGAGTCAAATTTGACATCGTGAATTCTTTCGAAATCTGGCAATAACTTCTTACAAAATCTAAATCTATTCCTCCGAATACACCCATATTGCATGCTATAATGTCACCCCCTGTAAAGTACTTGTTTGACAAGCAATGCGGTACATTGGAAAACCCTTTTTGAAATACTGCATTCAGTAGTGGCTCGTATATTTTAATATCCGTGTCAATCTCAATGTTCTGGAAAAAAATTGCTGATTCTTCCCCATTATAATTGAGTTTGTCCCAAATAAACACATCAGAGTCGACATGTATAAATGGCACATCTTGTAGACTATAGGTGTATTGCTTTGCAAGCGCCCAGAGGTAAGTTGGAACATCATTTAAGGCATCATCTAGTGAAATCTTGACGTGTTTATAGGGTAAATCTATCTTAGAAAGAACCTCTGAACCTCTCTCATCGGTAACTAACTCCAATTCTTCATAGTATTCGGAAAGCCTCATACTGCTGAGAGCCCAACTCATTATATTGGCCCTTAGGGATGGCCACCCTCCTGTAAGTCCTGGTTTAGTCCAAAATGTCTGAACAATTTTCATTTACTAATAGCGCTTCTCTCCAAAGTTTTGTAATGTATTATCTCTTTTACTGAATAACCGGCCTGTATCAAAATCATATCTAAAGGAAAAAGTGATCTTTCGATCATTGTTTATCCCTAATCGGTTTACAGTCTGAAAACCATAGTCATCTTTCGCTCTAATCCTAGCTGTGCCAAACAAATCTGTAATGCTTACTCCAAGATTTAATTTCTTTTGTATGGATACTTGGTATCTAATGGAAGTTGTAAAGAAATACTTTACTAGAGTATAGCCATTTATAAATGGTGAGGAATAACTTGCAGTTGCTTGTAATTTCGAATTCTTAAAGAGATTCATGGAAGCCAGTAAGAGAAACTTGTATCCAATAACATCTTTCCTCGCCCTAGAGGCAAGAGCATTATTCCGATAGAAAAGATCACCATTTGAAATAACGGTTAAATTGTTGTTTACAATCCATGGGTAGGATAAGTAGAATCTTATATTCCTTTGATTGCCGGGATTAAACACTGAATCTACAACCTCGAGAATTTCCCCAACTTTTGGAATGGAGTTAGTGATATTTATTGATTCCGAATATGATAAGGTACCTGTAAATCCCCTGCGTGAATAACTTAATTCCCAATAATTAGTAAATTCAGGATTGATAAGCTGATTCCCTCTTTGAGAGTAATACGGATCCGTGTAAACTAGATTTGGATTAAAATCACTAGCTGTTGGCCTTGAAATCCTTCGATTAAAATTAAAGGCTAAATTGGATTTGTCGAAGTCATAATCTATACCGACATATGGGAAAAAATTCTGGTAAGTTCTTGATACAGCTTGTCCAATTCCATTCTCTCCAAAAGCACTTGTTTTTTCAAATCTCAGGCCAACTTTGGTTTCAAAATGACCAAGTTTATTACTCAAAGTTGTATAACCTGCAGCAATGTTCTCCTCATATTGAAAAATATTACTAATATCCAAAATGTCTTCTATTGTTAAAATTTGGTCTGTAGATTTGAAAAAAGTCATCCTAGGGCCAAATTCTAACTGCCAATTAGAAAAATCAATCTGCCAATCAAATCCAACTAAATCAATGGTCACATCGTACTCTCTGCTATTTTCAAAAATCTCGGATTGTATTTCGGTGCTAGAAGAGTTCACAAAGTTCAATTTTTTATCTCTGGAATGAGTATTTATATCATAGTATAGGACCACATTCTGATTTTCAGGAGTAAATGTCAGATAAAGGCTTTTTGTATAATTACGGTGCGTATCCCAGTCTATTTTCCCATTTGATAATATGGTTGAATCAATATTCATCGAATTTTCATTTTTAAAATCATATCGAATTAATGTGCTTCCGTTCTGCTTCAGGTAATCGTATCCATTTACTAGAAAGTCTATCTTAATTTGTTTGGAAATATTATAGTTTACTCCGAATCTAGTATTGATATAATGACTGTCATATGAAGTCTCTTCATTTGAAATATTTTGATTTGGCAGTGTTTCATCCAAACGCAAAGACTTAAGCACTCTAATGGAATAATTTTCCGTATAACTCAAATTCGTGAAGAAAGCCAATTTGTTTAAAGGGCTAATATTTAAACTGGTTCCAACTGACCTATTATTATATTTATTTCCAAAATCACTTTCAAGTGGAAAAACATATTGTCCATACCTTCCATAAACACCACTTCTCGATTTGTTTTTCTTAGTAATTATGTTAATTACTCCACCCCCACTAGCATCGTATTTTGACGAGGGATTTCTGATTATTTCAATTTTCTCGACCTGATCACTGGTAAGAGTCGAAAGCATATCCATAATTTGCTGACTATCCAAAAGCCTACCTTTCCCATCTACCGTTACTTGTACTCCTGAACCTTTGCCCTTCAATCCGATTGAAGAACCATTTTGTTCTATCGAAGGTAATGCTCCAATTATTTCAATCAGAGGTGTATTAGTGTCTAATGGACTTCCCTCAATATTAACAATGATTTTATTGAGTCTATTTTCGAAAATTGGTCGTTTCGCGTTTACCATTATGGTACTCAGCAAATGTGATTTACTCTCAGTGAAAATCAGTCCTAGATCTGAATCCCCATTTGGCGATAGAGTCAGATACTTAGGTTCAATTATCAATGACGAAATCTCAATCAAAAGTTCTAAATCTCTGTCGCTTAATTCAATTTTAAAGAGTCCATCTTCATCTGTAAAAGTGCCTGAAATAAAGGAACTATCCGAACCATTCTTCGCGGTAACCAATGCGAATTGAATTGGAGCTTGATTTAAGTCAACCACTTTTCCAAATACAATCAAATTACTGCTATCAACGCTTTGACAATAACTGAGGTAAAAAGAGAAACTGAAAATGAGAATCACTATATATTTTTTACCAGTCATTGTGAAATTATAGTCTATTAGATCAAATATAACTCTTATACTACTTTCGCTATCACCGATAAATTGGAATCTAGAACAAATTTGTTAGTTTTCCCTATTTACAATTGATAGATGGATCAGATTAAAAATTCTAATTTGGCTATAAATCTTTCCATTTAGCCATTCGTATTGAATTAGCATTCGTTCTATGTAGAAGATTCTATGTTGTCGTACGTAAATAAATTTATTCCATTCTAAGTCCTTCAACCGGATTGAAGGATCGGAATTGAAAAATCTTGATTAAGTATATTGATATTGTGAACAAGTAAATGAAGGTGATTATCAAAAAAATTGGGGTGATATCCAGTGGGATAAAATCTCTATATACAACTTCAAACGCAGACATTGTGAAGAAATATCCAATGAATCCACTAATTATAAGACAACCACCAATATACATTAATAGTGATTTACTCATAGCAAAGAAGATATCATCTATTCCTGCACCCAATACACTCCTAATACTAAGTTCTTTGATTCTCGCTTTCATTTTCACTGTGATTAGTCCGTATAATCCCAGGCAAGATAAAATAATTGATACGACAGCAATGAAAACGATAAGAATTACCTGAGCATGAATTCCCTCATAATACCACTTATAAATGGCTAGCTGTACATCTCCCTCAAAGGGCTGATTTGGCAAAGAGTCAAACCATATTTCTTTCAATGCATCCAATGATTCATAAACCCCATTTGTTCTTGATCTGACAACAATATATTTCACTTCACTTGGTTCGTAGAGACTTATAAAAGCCGGTTCTATTGGTTCCAGGAAACTTTTATAATGAAAATTGTTCACCACACCGATGATTGTTAAAAGTCGATCTCCAAATTTGAACTGCTCATTTATTGGATTCAGAAGCTGTAAACTCTCGACCATCTTCTCGTTGACTATCACCTGGTCCCGATTATTGCTACTTGCATTAAAATTTCTACCATCAATGAGTTCTAGGCCAGAAGTCCCTATATAATCTGTATCGACTTCGAAGTGGCTAGCTTCAACATTCAATTCTTGAAAAGCAATCAATCTCTTGTTGTCAGAAATACCAATGTGGTCCTTAGTTCCAGAGATTGCGTCGATACCAGGTTGGGATTGCAATTCGGCTAACAGAAAATCATAATCTGACTGACTTTTTACCGGTGCGAAAACTAAATCCTCATGCGAATAACCCCAACTTCTATTCTTCTGGTAGTTGGAATTTAGGATCGTAAATACACTGGCTATGGCTACTATGCCGGTTATGATAAACTGTCCAAGTAAAAAGCTTTTAGAAAAAAAGTTATTCTTCTTCAATGTCGCTCTATTTCTTAGTATTTGAAGGGTTTGCATTCTGGAGACATAAAAAGCCGGATAAAGACCAGATCCAATTACCGTCAATAAAACTATAAATAGTAAAAAAGTAAAGAATTTAAGATTCAGATATTCAGTTTGTATTTCCCATGAAATAAGACGATTAAACGCCGGAAGCAACAAGCCCCATCCTACTACCAATCCCAATATCGCTGCAATTATTGACTCGATGGTTTTCTCTATGACATGTTGGAAGATTATAGAAAACCTACTTGCGCCATAGGATTTTCTAACTCCGATTTCCGTAAATCTATCACTAGCATGCGCTATGGAAATGTTCATATAATTGAAACAAGCCAGTAAGAAAATCAAGAATGCCACTATGATCAATAGTATGACGCTACCCTTGTCCAGTGCGCCTGAAATGTCGTCTTCTATGTAAATTGAATTCTCATATAATTGTGAAAATCTTACTAGGTTAAAACTCTCAATTTCGAAATCTGAAATTTCATTGTTCTGTTGCACGTACATATCGAGATTAAGATCGGCTGGAATCTTCCTGGTTCTCGTTTCAATAAAGCTCGCATCCACATTTACTCCCCAGTCGTTTTCGTTCAAAATAGAGGTTGTATAAAGATTTTCAATTCTGCAAAGAAAATCAAAACGAATACTACTGGATTTTGGAAATGGTTTTGCCACATCACTAACTATGAAAGTTCTTTGGAAGCTCGAATCGATGTATATCCGAAGAGATGACCCAATAGCTTGATTAATTGTTCCAAAGTGCTTTATTGCCATGTTATGACTAAGGACTACATTGTCCAAATCAGAAAGTGATTGTTCAGGATTAATGTTATTAACCTCGAGAGGAAAGGTGAACATTTTCAGGAAAGACTTATCAGTAAATCTTACAGTTTCATTGAAGGACCGTGATTCATTTCTAACTATCGACGCAATGTCTTTTACATTGGAATGCGATATCACTTCTGAGTGGCTCGAACTTAAAGTCATACCAAGGGGGATTGGCACATATCCATATGTCTTCACATCACCGACCTTATTTGACGATTGAGTCAACAAAAATATATTGTCCTTTTTCAAATGATGCTCATCAATACTGAATTCAAAATCGACGTATACATAGACAACAAAACAGCATCCAATAGCAATGACTAAACCCAAAATATTTATGAGATTTGATACCGGATTCTTTAGAAAAATACGTATTGAAATTTTGAAACTATTGTTCATCTGGATGTATTGGTTAATCGCAATTTGCTTCTAAAATATACTGAAATAACAGAAGATTGAATATCCCAAGCCATTAAGATTTCTTGAAATCTAAAAGATGAATCTCGAATCCATTTTGAAAAAGCTCATTTGGAGCAAGCGACTTACTGAATACTAAAATAAGCTCTGGAAGGGAAATCGACGTCTTTGGAAGACTTCAGTTTACTAAGCCCAAGGTTCAAAATGAACCTTGGGCGATGGAATTATCCTAGAAGTATCTGTTCAAGATTGTCAATTAATCTCTTCAATTCATTAATTGAGTCCACATCTGAGTTCTGGATTGCTTTGTTCATTGCAGAAATGATCTGCCCCTTAATTCGGTTAATGCGGTCACTCTTTTCCAAAAACATTGGTTCTGGCAATTCTTCTTTTTCCTGAAGATCACTCAAAGACTGTTCAATGTCTGTCAATAAGGAATTCTTAACCTCCTGCACCTTATTGTATAAATCTGCCGCATTCTTAATTTTCAGCCTATTTGGATTCTCCGCTTTAGTGATCAACAAAATATCCCCTCTTTTTAAATCGGTTTCACCATCTAATATTTTATTTCTTAGATCAATATTACTACTAGAAATAATTTCAAGTGCCTGAGCGAATTTAGCGTCTCTCTTAATTGTGCTTTCACTTACTTTGAACTCCTTTGACAATACTTCGGTAGTGTTCACAAGATCATCTTGTACCTGCTTATTTCCTCCTTTTGGATTCTTCAACCTTAGATAACGTAGACCACGGTAGTAACTTAATTGATCCGGATTTAAATTCCTTCTTCCCAGTTGGTTGGAAATCATCCAATTCTCAACGTCCTGAATGCCATTAAAGGATACAGTTTTAGTCTCAAATGGAATATTATACTTAGTACATATTTCAAATCGATTATGCCCATCTACAAGAATTAAGCCGTCCCCACTATCCCAAACAACCAATGGGTCTCTACATCCCTCTAATTTGATACTTGATTCAAGCAAACCAAATTCTTCTTTTGAAAGTGGGATTAGAAACCTTTTCAGTGCCAAATCAATCTTTAAATCAACATTTTTTATCATTTGATAATATTTTAATACTCTTTAGGTTAGAAACAAAATTAAGTGAATGGGCCAAATTAAAAAACATGGAAAAATTGCATATTGTTCCAACTGTTAGCATATTTAGGCTCTAACAGCTATTTGAAATATTTTTATGGAACCACATGACTTTGGAGAAATGTTACTCGTGGAAATTTCTTCTAAAAAATTTGAGTTTTCAGGAATTTCAATACTCGAAAAGGATGGTGATCATCATACACTGCCAATAAATGGAGTCAAAATTCAGCTCTCTGGAGTTAAAATAGAGATTGCTTTTCTTCTTCACTCTAAAGATGTTACAATAGCTTGTTGCGGGGAGCTATGTAAAAATGCCAAACAGGCTCTTTTATCTTGGATTATTTTGAGAAATAATATGGTTGTAAGAACAGGAAGTTGTATATCAGAGTTGCGAGAAACTGAAAATAGAATAGCATTTCTTCTTGATTTGAAAGACTCAAATCCAGTGCGTGTCCCCGAGTAAATCCTTGTACGTGTTTTAATCTTCAGGATTATGCTGAAGGACAAGTTTCATTACATTCCAGATTCTATTCGCTACTTGAATCATCCCCTGATCGCCAGGATGTCTTGCAATGGAAAAATCCTTGAATGAATGGAAGGCTAAGTTGGTAGAATCCGTTGATAGATCTGCGAGGTTGATAAGGGGTAAACCCATACTGTCAGCCACGCTTGTCATGGCTATAGTTGTTTGAGGTCTATCCCAGAAACTAGTCACAATAAGAAATTGTGTATTACCATCTTCATTGAAGAAATCCAATAACTCAGTAAAATGTGTTTCAAAGGATTGAGTGATCACCAGTGAATCCACTACGTTTTCACCCAGACGGATGATAACATAGTCAGGATTGAATTTAAGGAGATGTTCATAAGAGGCAAAAGGATCATAGGATGTATACTCTCTTTCGAAAATGACTCCTGAACCTGTCCATAGGAAGGAAGCTTCCGGATAATACTTATAAACACTATCTATTAGAATGTGCACGTAGTCATTTTGTCTTGATGAAGCGGCCATTCCCCAATCCCCTATCCATCCTCTTTCAGGTAATGGGCGGTTTTGGGTGATACTATTACCCAGAATAAGGATATTGGGTTTTATGTTAAATGGTTCTGGATTCGAAGAATTTTCGCAGGACACTAACATTGATTGGATAGAAAACAGTAATAGGATTCGACAAGGCATTTTAAGAAGATTATAGTGTTAAAATCAGTTGAGCGCGAGTTCAATGAGTACAAAACGAGGAGCATTAAGAAGAACCGAAATTTTATGAATCTGTTCCAGTGTAAATGTCCCAGGGTTTTGTTTGCGTTTCTTCCACGTTCTGGGGTCGATACCCAAGGTTTCCCTTACCTGGTTATCGGAAATTCCTTTTGTCGCTAGCTGATCCTTTAAATAAGCTGTGAAAGGATTGTAGATAATGACTTTATTGATGTTCTTGTTTGGAGTGCTCATAGCGTAATTGCCTGATTGTTATGACTTCTCTCTTTTTTGCCCGGGTTATGTGCTGTTTCTTGGATTGCATCCTGATCGTTTAGGCTGAGCATTTTGCTCTGTTCCGAGTAGTGGTTAACTACTCTTATGTATTGCCGCAAGTGTTGGTGCCGGATTTGAGATTTTTTAAAATAGTTTTTGACTTTTACATAATCTCGAATGAAGTCTCTTGATACATTGAATAGATCCGATACAAGTTCATCATTGATGTTGGGCGCTATATTGTCCAGGTCCATTTTGAAAAGTATCCTGGCATCGAGTCGTGTATTTCTTGATCGATAATCCTCTGTTAGGTTGTGAAAGACTTTGATCAACTGATGACGATAAGCGTTAACATTCATATCCCCAGTTGTTGAGAAAGGTTTTTACCAGGAGTTTTGGAAATGTCTTTCGATTGTGTGGGGACCTTATCCATCAACTCTGCCAGTTGGGTTTGTTTATGACCGTCCATTAGAAGGTTACCCAGAAGATTGGTCATTTTGGTATTCAATGTGCTGAGCTGATGAGAAAGACTCCTGTTTTTTTCCTGACGCATTCCGGCCACTCGACTGAGCGTACCCAGTGCATGTTTGAGTTGTTGTGGATTTTCTCTCAAGTGAGGATGAATTTTGTCACTTGTGAGTCGGTCCGCATGATCCTTCACTTCGGACTGGATCGCACTTTTCAATTGCATATGGTTTTCCATTCGCTGGATGCTCAGGTTTGAAGGAAGTTCCTTGATGATTGTAGGAAGGTGTTCCTTTAAAAAAGCTTTCTCTGATGTGAGTGTGACGGTGGCAGTTTTGAATTTGAAGTGTTGATCCATCAGCTGCTTCCCTACCTTGGTGTTGAGCATTGAGTGATAAGTTTCGAAAACCTGTTTTTTGGCGGTGGTGTTGGCCACGATCTGTTTTTCCTTTAGTACTTGTTGGTATTCTATGAATGTGTGGAAGTCCGACAGTACATTCTGAGATTTTCCCATGTTATTATTCAGTTACTTACCATGATAAAAGTATGCGTGTTCGTCAGGTACGACTGTCCTCGTGAAAAATCAAGATCCTTTCAAGAGCTTGTAGAGCAGGGTATCGTAATAATTTTTGGGGGCCTCCTTCGGGACCTGAGCTAAATACTTTCGGTTTTTGGAGTATTTCTTTTTTCGGTAGGATTCCGGATTTTCTTCCGGTTGAAATACTTGCATGGCAAAGAGGTGGGGATTTTGGGTCGGTTTTACTATGAAATAGACTTTCGAAGGTTGGTTGTGCAGCTGAAGCAATCGGTGTACCATGTCTGAGGAATGAATATAGAAGGAACCCTGGTACTCATGTATGGGGAAAGAGTGATCTTGGTTCTCAGCCAAGAGTAAAAACCAATGATTCTGGTCATTGAAAGCAAAACTCGGAGGAAATGAAAGTAGTTTGAGGTGCTCCACCAGGTCGGCATTGAAATACACGCGAGTCCGTGTAGCAGAAACGGTGATGTGCGCTCCCTTCGGCATGGGATCGATGTATTGCGGTAGTGGCGGTTTCTGGTAAATGGTAATTTTCATTGCGGCCAGTAGTTTCAGTAGCAGCAAACGTAATAATGTCGTAAATAATCGTATATATTATACGGTATACAACGTGTCTACAGGAGGGAAATGTTAGTGGGCTGGTTGGTGGAGTGAGTAGGTTGATTGGTTGGGGGGGTTTGTGAGTGAGTGTGTTATTTAGTTGGTGGGTTAGTTGGTTAGTTGGTTAATCAGTTAGTTGGTGATTGTCTTGTCCTACAATAGGTTTACACAATATGTAAATTTATGAAAGGACATATATTTCGATCGGAGGCCCTTAAAAGAGAGATTGTAAGGGAAGTACTAAGTGGCCATTTATCAAAAGCTGAAGCAGCCAGAAAGTATCAGATTAAAGGGAGCTCCTCTATTTGTTATTGGATCCGTAAATTTAAGGAGACGGACCAACAAAGACTTGCCAAGGTGGATTACAAGAATCTGAGTAAGGAAGCGCTAATCAAGAAGCTTAAGGATTTAGAGAGACAATTGGAGGATGAACAGATCCGTGCCGAGGGTTATTCTAAAATGATTGATATCGCTGAGGAGCAGCTCCAGATTGATATCAGAAAAAAGTCAGGTGCCAAACAATCGGGGAAATGAAAATGATTTACCCTACAGTTGGATTGGGTAGGATCTGTGGATTGTTTGGCATAAGCAGACAAGGATATTATGGTCATCTCAATGCCATGAGGAAATCAAAAACTCAAGATGAGTTAATCATTCAGTTGGTGATGGAGCTACGAAAAGAGCATCCAAAAATGGGGGTACGAAAACTTCATCACATGCTAAGAGATGACTTCAAGCTCCTGGGGATTAAGATGGGCAGAGATGGACTTTTTGATTTATTGTCTGCTCATAACATGTTGATAGTCAACCGTAAGAGAAGAATAAGAACTACTCACTCCTATCATCGTTTTTACAAATACCCTAACCTGATCAAGGAAGTAGTACCACTGATGGCGAACCAGGTCTGGGTAAGTGATATCACTTATATAAGACACAAGGATTCCTTCAAGTATCTCTTTCTTATTACTGATGCCTATTCAAAGAAGATAGTTGGACACTGCCTTGCAAATAGCTTGGACAGCCGGTATGCTGTCAATGCATTGCAGGACGCAATATCCATGAGTAGTCAACCTATTTCAGGACTTATCCATCATTCGGACAGAGGTATTCAATATTGCTCATCTGATTATGTGGATATGCTTAGGAACCATCAAATTCAGATAAGCATGACAGAACATGGAGATCCCAGAGAAAATGCCATTGCAGAGAGAATCAATGGAGTGTTGAAAAACGAATATCTTAATCAATACACTGCATTAACCGATCTTCAATTGGAGATCACCATTGAGAAGTACAATGAACAAAGACCACATTTAAGTTGTAACATGCATACCCCATCAGATGCTCACAGCATGAACGGTCTATTAAAAAGAAAATGGAAGAACTATTACAGAAAATCAATTGTAAACCTGTAAACTTTTTTTAGGACGGGACAGATTATGTGAGGTCTTGTGATTCATGCATTGGGTTAGTGGGTAGCTGATTAGACAAAGGAATTTGCACAGATCCACCAAGATCGATCGTTCATCCTATCCGCTGGAATCGAGGAAGAAGATAGACTTGTATTTCTACCGCTCTGGTTATTATTTACTAAATTAGATTGCGAGTGTTCATACTTGTAGTATTTGACAGTTATGTACAGTTCTTTATACGAACATAAGGCGAGTATATACTATGAAGGTGTACATACTCAGATGTTAGCCACAATTTGAAAACATGGAAAGACAACAAATAGTATTATCAAGCACTCACCTTGACCGTCATGGTGAAATGATGACAAAAGAAGCTCTTGAAATGGGAGCTGAAACTATCAACAGTGGAAGACGACCAAGGATTGGAGTTGAGCACGATATGACTTTACCACCTCTTGGGAGAATTAGTAATGCTGAAGTCATTCAAGGTGAAGATGGAGAATACTATTTAGTCGCTTATCAAGAGTTCTTTGACTCAGCAGAAGAAATTAAATTGGATGACGGAGAAATTGTAGTTAGAGAATACTTTTCTACAGGGGGAACTCCATTTGCAGAAGTAAAAACAGAGACCTCTGAAAAAATTGTTATCTCAATTGACCCACAGAATTTTGAAAGCTATGAAGACGCAGATAGTTTCTACTCCGAATTAGAAAACGAAAGCGAAATTGAATTTAAAAAGTTAGGTCTATCAAGAAAATCTTTCATTAGCGACCCTGAACTTGTCTTTCAATTAGCAGAAAGCTCAATTTACCTCTTCTTTGGTTATAAGTTAGCTAAGAAAATCCTCAAAAAGACCACAAATAAACTTGCTGACAAAGTTTCTGATGATTTAGCTAACACCTATGATCTGATTAAAAAAGGGGTTGCTAAAATGATAAATAGAGCAAACCCGAAAAATAGACCTATTACATACATTTTCGAATTTCCTGCTCCAATTCAAATTGAACTTATCGCTATTGACAAAACACCTGAAGAAATAGTTGATTCGCTCAAAAAGGACACACTTGAAAAACTAGAAAAAAAATTGGACGAACTGATCTATAAGTTTGATGCAGAGAAAATTCAATTTGAACTCAACGACAAAAATAAGTGGGAACTGAACTATCTGCTGACCGTAAGTGGGGAATCAATTGGTACCAAGAAATCAATTTCTAAACGAAAAGTAGTACTTGATAATACAATCAAGAAAACTCTTGAACGCAAGAAGAAGAAAAAATAAAAACTGTGGCTAACAAAACCTATACGCAATGCCCTTCGGGACACTGCGTAAAGCCAAACCGCTATCTGTAATAGATCCTACATCAATAAGTAATGAGAAAGTATGATTTTAAAAAGTTAAGAGAAATACTTCTTAATAAGGATGATACTTGGAAACTGGCAGAATCATCAATTGATGAAGTGCTTGAAACAAGTGATTTGAAAGGATTGGAAAAGAAAATGGCGGAGATGTGGGTGAAAACGAATATAAAACGAAGCATAGGCGAAATTTTCAACTCCTCAGAATCTCCTATAGAAAAAATCTTCTTTTGCTCATTGGTAATGTTTGGCTTGATGGAAGGGCTTACTTTCTTAACAATAACTCCTAAAGGGACGAACGTAGAAAATTTTATAGCATCTAGTCAATTAATGTCTAACCAAATCTTGAACCTAAAAAAGGAATTTGCTGACGCTAATCCCGAAATAGTTCCTGAAAATATCGGAAATGAGCTTTTTTCTTTCATTATGAATAATGAAACTATCGATGATGATTTTAAAGAATACATCCAGTTTCATCATTTGATCTATGACACTCTTGGTTTGAGTAATGCTTTTCATATAACCCCTCAAGCATATATACCTAATCTAAAAATCGATGGAAAAGCAGTGAGAGTAGATGTAATGATTTGGGTTCCGAACAACTCAGAATTTAAATGGATTATAGAATGTGATGGATTCAATTTTCACTCCGATAAAAAGGCTTTTACAAATGATAGGAGGCGAGACAGGAAGCTTCAAAATTTGGGATATAAGGTATTGAGGTTCTCAGGAACAGAAATATACCATAATCCTGTTGAGTCATCAGGAGAATTGTTTAATTACTTAATTGACTGTAGAAAAGAAGCTTGAATGGGTTCTTTATTTCTTTAAATACATTGGTTGCCAGCACCAAAGCTGAATTCCAGGGGCTAAAGAAGCATCCTGCGATAATTTTCTCACATCTCTAACACACTCAAAGACACGGTGGATAATTTGGTTCTGACTGTCTATTCCTAAATTCAAGATTATGCTTGTTAAGAATACGGCATAGGGAATAACTCAAATAATGGTGCTCAACCCTGACGTTACTTAGATCCCTACTGCTGTTGATTTTAAATTAAAGATATCCCGCACAACATTTATCGGTTCTATAATTTTTTTATCTTTAAATAGTACAACGACTCTAAACTAAAGAGACTTTAGACACAATACTCATGCGAATTTGGATTGATAATACCGGCTTTCAATCAGCTTTCCTGTGTTCTCAAGGAAAGGCTAGAAACGACCTTGACGTAAAAGGGCTTTTCCAATTCGCAACATTGATTTGCTTTTCAGATGAGATTTCCATCAACGGATTCGAACATGAAGTGGTAGCAGAAAATACTAATTTATTCCGAGATGATCTGTTAAAATTAGGTCTGAATGGACAGTCGTTAGCCATTGAAAATGAAACATTGACTTCCTACTCGCTGGCCTGCAGGTTCGCAGCTTTTGACATTAAAGAAAAGATAGAAGATGGTTTCCAACCTGATTTAAATAGCCGGATTGGTATTGAGCCAATTAAACTCCCTGCAGAGCTTCAGAAATACATTACAGACTTTTTCTATAGTACGATCAATGAAAACTCCTTTGATTATTGGAAAGAGATTGAAGCTAATGCCCTTAACGATAAAGCCGCTGGTGCAGTAGACTACATAGTTGCATCATCACCCGATGTTCGTGATTCGATTAGATCTTGGTTTCACAATAACCGGGAAAGCTGGAATGATAATTACATTCCCTATTTGAGTTCATTCATAAGATTCTATTTAAACCATTCACTTGCTGAGCAAAATTTTTCAAGATACGCACCCGCCTTGGGGAGAGCTAAGATTGTACGAACTGAGATAGAATACATCATAAACAAATTGTCTGACGGCTTGGATGATTTAACATATTTGCTTCGAAATGTTGAATTGCCTATTCCATCCTTTGCTGCCGCTCTAATTCAAAAATCCAAAGGTGAACCGCAAGCATTTATTCAGGAGGCACTTAATTACAGGAATGAATCCGAAAGTCTTAGAAAATTCCTTAACCATTTACTCGTTCGTTCGGATCTCGATTCTTCAAATGGACGACACTTTGTCGACAGTGAAATTAAGATTCTAATACATGATTTGGCGCATAAATTAAAAGTCGATCCCTCTAAACTCCGGACAAGTGGTGCGTTGAGCATGTCTCTCTCAATGGGCGTACCTAATGTGAGTTTTAACATCAAACAATTAAGAAACTGGATTGCTCGGGCAAGCAACTCCGGAAAAATTTCGGTGCTCACTGATGTCTCGAAAAGGGCTGCATTCCCTGTGGATGAAGAACTATATTTCGATAAGTTCTTGAAAAATTGCTTTAAGAATCGATAGAAAATCTGTGTCTAACATGCACTATGCTTCATGGTCTTACTTAGTTATTTGCAAAGGGCATCTGTAACTGATACATTTGAAATCTTTGAAAGATTAAGCCGACAGAGCTTAGTTAGAAGTTGTGTTTCACCCTCATCACGATAGATATTCACTCTTAACTATCAAAATATGGCCGAACAAAATAAAGATCATGATTTCCAAGATAGTATTTTGGAACTTCAAAAACAGAATATTGAGTTGCTTGCTGAGAAACGAGTGAGAGATGAAGTAAATAACATGTTCGAGGAGAAAACAGGGGATATCCGCCAATATATTGAGCAAATTGTTAGCCGTGAAATTGAAAAATTGAGCGATCCAAGCAATGAGATTTACAAGAGTATTGCGGAGAAGCAATTCAAACATACAATACAAAAGTATCTTAGGGATTGGAAAGCCATCGCAACATATATAATCTTAGGAACTGGATTAATTGGGTTTCCAATTTGGCAAAAAAATCAGTTGCAAGAACTAACAAAACTCAACGGAAATGCGCAAGCCCTATCGGAAAAGATGAATACTCAAGCTGAAAATATCGACAGAACTCTTGATCAAGCTAAATCAATTTTTAAGAACGCAAAAGACGAAAATGATAGAGTACTTAAAAACCTGAATGAAAGTGATACCCGGATTAATCAAACAATGAGTCATCAACAAGATGCATTGGAAAATTTGATCAATAGCCAACTAGGAATTGCCAAGCTTAAGGAAAATTTAGACAGTACGGAAAAAAATGCTCAAGCTGCCAGAGATGCTCATAATTTTGCGGTTGATGCTCAATCCAAAATTCAAAATCAGTTAAAAGAAATAAGTGAACTCGAAAATAAAGTTCAAACATCTGCAAGTGATGTTTTAGCTCTGCAAACGAATTATAAAAGCCTTCAAGAAATCAATGATAAACTACTTCGATTAAGCAGTAGCCGTCAAATATGGCTTTTTCAAGATGATGAAACAGAAGAGATACGATTGATTGATATAGAAGGGGACCCAAATAATTCATACTATATGAAGTTCAAATTGGGTAATATTCAAGGACATGGAGCTAAGATGTCATATAAAATAAAAGATATTGATTTACCATGGTCAGAATGGAAAACCTTAGGTCACGTTTACCATACCAAGAAGAAAACTGAACTTCAGGTTCATGCTATTGACAATACCCCATATGAATTAGTTGTAGATTTTGTCTACAGACCTGGTGGCGGTCCAGACTTTGTTACTTTTCATATACAACCAAAGGAGTGAAAGCTGGTAGGCGAAAACACTAAAAACACTATCGTCCATAAGCTAACTGAGCTCTTTACTAGGGCTAGTGCGACGAGGTACTTTTGTAAAAATTTGAAATGTCCTTTAAATCTTTTCCAATTTCGGTAAAAACTTATTGGAGGAATGGTGAGCTACGCTATTTATACCCTTTAAATATGGCTTCTACCAGTTTTTGAAAAAATGGTAGTATTGCTAACAAACACTTCCATGAATAATCTATTTGGGGAGAACTGATTTCAAATTTAGTAATAACCTACTTCATTTTCTCTACCTTCTTCTTTAGATCAAGAAATTCTTAATTCTTTAAATAACGGGTAAACGGACTACCTAAACTATCAAATCTGGTAACCACTTGTATCTTTCTTATCTTTAAGTTTTAAAATGAGTTTCTTGGAATATTTATATGAAGGGAAGCTAAAGGTTGTGTAACTACACTAAACTGAACAATGACTTATGGCCAACCCTTTTGAATCCCAAAACATTGTCAAGTACGGAACTCCTGTATTGTTAACTGGAACTTCGATCTTCATAACCATATATTTTCATCTAACGCTTGTTCTGAACATACTTATTCCATTAACCGTGTTTCTCGTTTACTCAATCTTATTTATTATTTCCGAACTCAGGAAATCAAGAGAAGAAGTAAAATACCTAAGTCAAAATTTCCATAGATATCCAAGATACCGTTATAGGAGGTATTGGTCCCCTCTTGATAAAGAACGTGATATGCACAAATGGGATTTTCTTCTCAACGAATCTGAGGAAGCCTATATGATTGCAGAGACGATTTATAGAATGGAGCGAAAAAGTGATATACAATTGTCAATACCAACTAAGGAAATGATTATTATACCGATAATTGAAAATTACGATATGACTGGAGAATTTAACCTTAGGAAGATTGAAACCTCTATAAGTACATTATTTAACACAATGCAAGAAAGTCCGGCATCACTTGATTTGGAAACCAAACACAAAAGGTCAACACAGTCGCTGATAAAATCTTTTTGGAAAAATTTCTGTCGTATCCCTCCCTTTTGTAGTCAAAAAGATAGTGACAATGGCGACCAAGGGTAAAGAAGAAGCTACTAAAACCTATATCGAGCAAACCAAACTATTGGTAACGCTTGCTTCAGCTTTTATAATTCCTCCAGCAGTCTTATTTGGACTTGTACCTTCGATTAATACTGACCAACTACTATGGGCGGAGTCCCTATTTATTGTATCTACAGTAACTGGCTATGTTGTTCTTGGAACAGTAACTGGTTCGCAAGCTGACGAATCATTTGATCCATATCGACTCGCAACTAGAATTTTCTCATTGATCCAGTTTTTCACTTATATAGCAGGCTTAATAGTATTTATTTTTATGGCAAGTGCGATTTCACATCCATCAACAAAGAAAGCTAAGGAAACGACAACAATCAATCTGGTCGTTGATGAAAATTCAAAGCAGATTAGCGCTAAATTAGACACAACGTCTAGTATGTTGATAATAACAATAAACTCGACTGACACTCTAAAAACGATAAAAACATTAAAATAGGCAGCATAACAATCACTAAATGAATTGCGAACTGAGGCATTTTTCAAGACAGTACAAACCGGGTACTTTGGTACTTCTTACAACTGGGGTGCATACTCATCACACATGCCTTTGCTATTTTTAAGTTATAAAATCAGTTTCTTGGAATATTTATATGAAGGGGAGGCTACTTAGAGATACTTGAAAGGTTCAGCCGACATTGCTTGCCTTAATGGTGATGAATTAAATAACCATACTACGCAGTTGAGTTTGGTTTGGTCAGTGGTCAGGTAATCCGAATATTTACAGGAAATGTTGAGATAAGAGCATCTTGTAACCTATACAGATTTCCCAATGTCAATGGCACCTGAATGAGTACCATACTGCCAATGCGTTCATGTGAAATACTAAAGTGCTGTCGAAATACTTCACTGATGTACGGATCGTGATTTGGGTTTTCATATTTGAAGGACTTTTTCATTTGTCCTGCTAACCGATCCACAAAATCAAGTAATGCCGGTAGATCATTAGAACTTAGCCCAATCCGGAAGATTTGATGGTCAAGTGGAAAAGAATGTAGGTGGTAATCAGCATTCAATGCATGAAAAAGGAGGTTGAAGTAAACCGACAGAGTATATGGGCTGGCATAAGGATTAATCCCAAAATGCGAATTGGTGTTCAGGACCCTGGTACCAATATTCTGGTCCCAACTCGAAATCATGATAGTATTGGCGTTGAAATTATATTCAAATGGAGAGGTACATAGGTTGACAGGACCTTCCGATGGTATATTCAATATCGCGGGGTTGGCATTGTAATAAGTATGATACATTAAGTTGGGATAACACCGGATGAAATTACAGATTGCTCCATTCAGGTCATACAATGGTATCAAATATTCGTTTAGCCGATCACTGAAATACAATTTTGGTACTGAAATTTCTTCTTGAGTATCTCTTTTGAGTTCGAAGTACCTTGCCAACGCCTTGTGAAAGGTAACAGATTGTAAAGGTGGCGGTGGCTCTTGACCCAGGATTTCGGGGATCCTCTCTTCAAGCGTTGCTTGTGTTTGTGACCCCATAAAAAAAGATAAAATAGCCGTGGTTTGACAGGGCTTAAGAGAATGGATATCAATATAGGAGAAAAGACGGGAGTCAACATCTTGAAAACACAGAATGGGCATATTCCAATATTTGTGGGTATACAAGTAGCAACAGGCATGTTCAGCCCTATCAAAACCACAATACAGCAACAAAGAGTTGATATCCAGTTGTTGAATAGCATTCATACTGGATTATTACACCTCGTAGGGAATGAGTAATTCATCGATTTCTCTTTCAATCCGTTTGAAGTTTTCGAGTACTTCCATCTTCATCAGTCTATGATCCAGCTCATTGTCCTGGGTAAACCATTTCTTACTGAAGGATGGAATCTTTTTCAACTGAGGACTAAAGAAATCAAATTGGGTATGAAAGTACGGTGGATCTCCTTCAGATAAGACACCCGTAAAATGTCCAATGGGTTGATTTAGAATATCACTGGGTTGTAGGAGTTCCTCTTTCTGGGTTTGATAACTGATAGATTCCCCCGAATCAGAAGTAGTAAAATTTTGCTTTACCCTTTCTGTTTTGGGAAAATACTTTACAATTCTTTCTGCAGAAGGTATGTTGCGCCCTTTTCCCACCAGCTGATTGGATAGGTTATCTCGGGTGATTTCGGCCTTATCCCGTCCGTACTGATCTTCCAGTTGCTTAAAACTTTGCCAGGATAGTACGGTGCAAACTCCCTTTTTTCTGGCTGTAGCAGGAAGGTTGTCCAGATTGGGTATAAACAAAGTCGGTAATTCATCAATGACAAAAAGGCTGCGTCTTTTCCCAAATCGGTTCATGTTGTTCATACAAACTAGCAAAACCAGAGAGCACACCGGGCCTAGTACAAACTTGTTTTTAGGAACAGTCCCCACACAAAAGAACACCGGATGTTCTTCATTGGTAATATCCATATCGAAGGTCTCATCTTCATTTTCCGGAGATAATGGGTAGCAAATTTCGGGCTCCAGGAGTTGCGTGATCGGCAGTGCCGCACTGGCTATTGCACCGGCCAGCTGACTTTTAGCATCTTCCTTGTAAGCGACATACAGGGGCATGATCCTTCTTTCAAGGGTTCGGTCCTGTAGTATCCATTTGAAAACCGCTTCATAGTTGTACGTGGCGATCATTGCCAGGTGTGGGATCGTCAGATAAGGATGGAGTTTGGGATCGTTGTACAATCGGAGCAGTATGCCGTAGCAGTAGTTTATGGCATTTCCGGCCCAGAAGTCCTTTTTCTTGAGCCATTCCGGTTCCAGGTTGGTCATTAGGGTCTTTGCAAATTCAAAAAGATCTAGGGGACTCTCGATGTATTTTGGAGAAATGGGATTGACCCTTACCGTCCGACTGGGATCCGCAAAATTGAGGTATGCAAATCCTACTCTGCCATGTGGAGATTCTCCCTGGTTGTACTGATGCAGTGCTGAAAGCACGGTCCTTGTTAACTGCGCTCCCCCTGATTCCCGGCAGTCCCCTTCAAAATCATACAAGACACCCGCGTACCCCTGATTGCATCCCTGGTGTAGAATATTCTGGATGATTACCGACTTCCCCCCTCCTGCCCCAGCCTCAATGGCAATTCCGTATTCAGGTTTGTTAAGGTGTAGGTTACCCTTTTCGGTGGCGAAAGTAAATCCAAACTTCTTGCGAGAGGTAGCAGGAAAAAGGTTTTGAAGTTTGTCTGTTTTTCTTCCCTGAACATACTGAACCGATCGTACTGTGGAATATACAGAGATCACAAAAAACAAAGGATAGATGAATAGGTTGTAGTGATTTTGATGAACAAACCCGTTCATGAATATGGAAATCGAAATCAACGAAATCACCAGATAGCTCCAATTCCCGGTGGATTTTTGGGAGATTTTGGCATTAAGAAAGGTACTTAGGGCAATACCCACGATAAAAACACCCCTGATCACCAGGATATTCGGGTTGACCAGTAAATTGATCTGAGAGAGGTATTCAGGTGGAGTTCTGTCGAAATATCCAAAAAATTGAAGGTAGTGGTTAACAAGGGTTAGGAATAAGACAGGAAGTGTAATGATGAAAAGTGTATTCAGTTTATGTCGTTCCGATCCCATAATTCCATTAAATCAGGAAATATCGAATAAATCATACTGGACAGATGGCTCGTGAAAACTGTTTTCTCTAGTTGTAATCTCTAATTAGAGTATTTGAATCTTAGTTCTTGATGTCGGAATTGCTACTAAGTCTTAATATTGTAAGAATGAGAAGTAAAAAGAAAATGAGAAATTTTCTGGGAATGTCAGATCAGGAGCTCAGAATTCACGAAGAGGGCTTGAGTAACTATTTGTCTTAGGCTTCGAATCCGAAGAAGCGTGAAAAAGGAAAAATGGTGGGATCGACAAACACCGACGAATCGATCTCTATGTAACTTTAGGTTCTGTGTTTTAGGAATCTTCAACATGAAGTGAACTTTCGAAATCTATTACTTAATCAACTTATAGTGAACATCAAGGGAATAAGCGGAACTATGGATTTTATGTAAATTGAAAGAGAAATACTACGCATGTGCACTGTATCAGAATTGTTAGCAGCAAATAGTCGAAATGGCAAAAGAATCTCCCATAATCAACATCTTCACCTACGGTTTACCTTATAAACTAGCAAATCAGATTTATAATGAATTCGATTCAAGATTAAGGAAAGCAAAGTACACTATTGGTATATCTGAAAGATATAGGCCCCTTGAACGACATCAGGATGTTGTAGAAATTCTTTTGGCTCTAACTATTTTTCATAAGCGCGTAATTGCGAATCTTGATGCAGCAGTTAAATTCTACGGTATTGTAAATCAATATAGTGAAGCCGAGACTGTTAGGATTGGCAATTACCGATTCACAGCTGAGGAAAAAAATAAGCTTTTGGGCTTAATAATAAATTACAACGATCTCAGGAAGAAGTTCGGAATACCAAACGACTTTGTTGATTACAATCTGACGAAGGAGTTTCTACTTAAATGCCTAACTCTACTTTACTCTAATTATTGCGAAGACTCAGAAAAAGGATCAGACTCAGAAACAGATAAAGACGATCTCCCCTTTTAAGGAGAAATCAGAATTAGAAAAGGAGATAATAGGATTTATTAACAAGTTTAAATCAACGGTTAAGAATCAGGCGAACAGAATAAGTGACTTCTTTGAAATGTCATGCTTTAATTATGTTGTGAGGTTTTATGAGCATCATGATTATCAAGTTGAAATCAAGAATTTGATTGACGAGGAATATCGATATAAGTGTTCACCTGCTGGTATTCAAACAAATTATTCATTTTTCTCGATTTCAAAAAAGATAAAGAATCGAGAATTCAAATTTGAAATTCAACACAATTTGGCTGTACAATCGTCATTTGACAAAGAAATTTTCACAAACCCTGATATTGTGGTAATCAGAGAAGGAAAGTCCAAAACAACAAAAGAAATTATGAAACCAACAGAGGGTTCTCCTATGTTGAAAACAAAAATGCAATCACATTTATCGAGGTTAAACATTTTAACCCCTTTCCTGAGTTAATTTTCAATTTCATTGGGATAGTTAACGAAATCAGGAAAGAAATAATGACAAATTCTGCAAGAGCTAAAAGACCCATCCATATAGCACCAATCTTGATGGTATCTGGTAAAGCAAACAAGCAAACTGCTAGAATTCGAAACTCACTTGAACAACGGTATTGCATTAACATCATCTATGATTTATTCGACTCTGGAACGCAGACTTTTTCAAGATTTGGCGTTAAAAGGTTGAAAACAACTGGAATAAATAAGCCACAAAAGGACAATATGTTCAATGAGCAGACTGAGCGATGAGCAATTTTTAGTTGTAAAAAGTAATTTTAGAATCTAAAAGGTAAGTTGATATTACCATGAATAAGCCAGAGATAACCATTATCCCAATTGAAAAAGAGATTGATATTATTATCAATGAATATAACCTTGCTAATCATCGCATTGAAGGCTTTTTATCAAGACAAGATATCATTCTACAAATCTCGATAGCAATTTTAGGAGGTGCAATTGGATTTACCCTTACTCAGAAGGTAAGCGATGAGTTCTTATTGATTATACCTACAATACCATTATTTCTGTTCAGCCACATACTATATCACTATTCTCGTGCTATAGTGGCGCAAGGATACCGAGAGTACTTACAAGAAATATTAAATACTCATATGACTAATGGATGCCTGAAATATTCCGATGTAGCCAAAGAGTATCTACTACTGTCAAACCCTTTCACCAAAATCAACTCTGTCTCATTCCCAACTATGGTCTTATCAACGATCATTTATGCGGTTATTATGTCAAACTATAATGCATTTAATCTTATTGGAGGTGTAACTCTATTGGTAATATTTGGCTTTATTGGTTGGCGTTTTGTGGAATTCCGAAAAAACCTAAATGAAAAAGTCTATAAGTTTTGCAAGGAAGGTAAGTAAGATTTTTATCCTGTTGTTGTTAGTTGGTTTTATAATCATGTTAACAATTTCACACAAAGTAAAAACGAAAGTGATTGAATCTAGAATCCCTGCTGCTCAACAAATCTCCGATACCTTGAGAATTCATTTTATTCATGGATCAACGGTTAACAAAGGTTGCTCATACTCAAAAAGTAGACTTGGAGGGAAACTTGGAGGGCATGTAGAATTGGAATTGGATAACTTTGTTTATGGCTTTCTTTACGACTCTCTGCCTATTCATGTTTTTGGTTTTTCAAATGATCTTAATTCGAAGTTTGAAAGAAAAGAACGGCATAAGTGGATAGGTGAAGTGGCAGATGAAATGATAACCTCTGTCGAAATACCAATTTCACATAAGCAATACAGCAAACTGGATTCAATTTTTGATAGTTATCATAGAAATGAGCCATATGATTATGCTTTTTTTGGTCAACGTTGTACTTCATCAACGGCTGAACTACTCTCTGATGCAAACATTTTTGGAGAAATCTCGAATTTGGAGTCAGTAATTGGGTTTTTTTATCCAAGAACTCTACGCTTTGCAATACTGAAATATGCTGCTGAAAATGCGCTCACAGTTAACGTAAAGAAAGGGATTGCATGCCGAAACTGGGAACAGTAAGAAGCCCTCCATTACTTATATCCACAAGCTAACTGAGCTATTTGCAAAAGCTGATGGATTGGAACTCCGAGGTTTAATGCTAGTATAAAATCAAGTTCACTTCATCATTTTGTCTTTCAGATGAAAAATACACTTAGCAATCTGTACATAAATAAGCCAGATGCTAAACTTCTAGCTATTTCTATCCCTCTGCTGTCGTTCACTTTCATAATCCAGATTTAGAATTTTTTCCACTTTCAAAGCCGTTCTGATCTCCTTCTTACCCAGGACAGGTAGTGTTTTTGTATTTTTCCTTTTACCAGAGTGAAAACTCAGCTTACCCAGGGTGAGAGATGAAGCAATTTTGGATGCCGGGATGAATTCACTGCCATATACATTCTGACTTCTTAAGGAATAAGCATAAATCCCATTTTTATTGGCCTTGGTTTCGATTTCGATATTGTAATTCGCCAGGAGCTGGCAGTACTGCTCGAAAGATTCGGATTGTTTCGACATCCGGATGGCTATATTTCTTAAAAAACGAGCCTGATCCTCAATTGTGAATGATTTCTTTTCAGGTTGAAACAAGTATTCGTATCGAAGATCCTTCGGCAGTTTGGTGTTTTTCATATACGTCCCTGTCTGTTTATTCCCATATACCATCCGAATTCCTCCCTTTGGATCGGTCAATTTCCGGATATAAAGCCCTTCAGCATTTACACGCTTTTTAAAGGTTGTATAGTTGGTAGACTCGTTTCTCAGCCTTCGCAGTGTGTTGATTAAATCCGCTTTGTGACTTTGGATGAATGAATCTGCTAACTTTTTGAGATCATTGAAATCAATGTTGGTGTTTGACGGATAATGTTCAGCTATTTGCTGATTGGTGAGTTTGTACTTTCGAATGGTACTTAGAAACGAAGCTCCCAGATGGATCTGATGTTTGATGAGTAAGTGCTTTCTCTTCACAAAGTTGTACACCGAGAACTGATCTGCATTCATCGCATGCTGCTGTCTTTTTGTAAAACCCTGGTATACAATCCTGTGCAGATCGTATTTGCTTTCAAGAAGCCTGCAGGTGTCTCTATTCTGAATAAAATCCTGATAATCTTTGAATTTCTTTCCCAGGAGATCGACTGTGGGCATGACTACATGGTAATGATTGAGGTAAGTGTCGTGATGCTGGTAAATGACCTGGTTGAAGTGGTTATAGTTCATTTCTGACGCGTAATCCTCCCATATATTCATGAATTGAGCTGGGGATACTTCATCGTTCTTGTGAAAAGAAATGATCACATGTTGAAAACGATTATTTCTGAGGTGTTGGTTTTTACAGGCATTGGATTCGAATATCGATTTAATAGTACCCGGGTGTCCACTTAATGTGGTATCATGAATTCTCGTGGCTACCCCCTCCCCTACTTTGGCTTCATTGTACTCTATGATGCCCCTGCAACTGGGAGTCTTGATGATCTCAACAATCAAATGTATTTAGGGTTGGTTGATCTTCACCAGAAAGGCAGTATACGCGTTAAGGGTCTTGTGCATCATTTCCATCAGGATCTCCTGTTCTCTATGTGTCATCCCCTGCAATGAATTACAAAACCGAGTTAATTGATTGAGATTATTACCCTGTCTGTGCAGTTCGATGAGAATATCATTTCTTAGTTTTTCTTTAACCCCATCGGTTTGTACCCGGGTCATCTTTTTATTCAGAGCTGCCATTTTCATGTACTGAACGGGACTATGCTTTCCTCTTTTCTTGTTGATTTTGTCTAATTCCTCCTGAGTAAGTCTGACTGAAGAACGAAATACGAACTTTTCTTCGTACCTTTTCCGAGGATCCTGACGGGTACTTTGATCTTTTTCAATTGTATCACTGGCGGAATTCGAGTTCATTGAATGTATGTTTTTTGTCTAGAGTTCCTTCAAAGTACGAGCGCAGCGAGTACTATCCAAAGCCTCCGTGCTTTGGCGAGTGGTTGTGAGATCGCCATCGGCATCGAACAACATAACTCGCTCCGGAGGGGGGGAAGGAGGTTATACTCGGATGGAAAAATTATCAGGGAGAAAAACCAGATTTTCACGAGCTTGAAATTAGGCGTTTTAAGCCTTCTAAAATCAAAATAAGGTATTCGGGCAATTGAACTTAGATCATCGATTCTAGAGCCTCTCAGGACGCTTTCGTGCGATTTTGCGGATCAATATCCCTCCCAGGCTCAGGAAATCAGGCATGAACTCCCCTACCCCCCCTTCCGGGATCATCCGGTTTGTGACTCATCTTCTCAATCCCTCCAGTTCACGATGGACATCCCCCTCCCGGATGTATCAGTGTATCATCGTATACACGTGTCGTATGATAATTGTATAATTCTATCTTATTATACTTTTATACTATTACCTTATGATATATTAACACTTGTATCTTTGTATAATTATATAATTGTATTTTTGCATATCAATATATTTACATATATAATTGCATGTCTCTATACATCCGTATGTATATTGATTTGTAGTTTAGTCTATGTATATATTAATATATCAAGATATCTAATATTAGATTAATGTAATGGAAAATCGATCAGTTATTATCAGTATGGGAGGGCAAAAGGGTGGAACCGGTAAGAGTTTAAGTACTACTCTGCTTGCTTCCTACATTCATGATCGTACTGACTATTCAGTCGTAGTCATTGATGCCGATGACAAACAGTTATCTATCAGAACCCGAAGGGAACAGGAAGAAGCCGAGGGTCTGATTTCATCAGAAAGTAAGCCTTTTCCCATTCATGTTTATTCCTCAGCGGAAGCTGGTGAGATGATCTTAAAAAATGAACTGGGAGTCTATGATTTCATTATTGTGGATTTCCCGGGAACATTGTCTCAGAAGGGTGTAGTCGGGGCTTATGCACTGGTGGATGTCATTTTCATACCGGTAAATATCCTGTCCAGTTCCGAAATTGACAGTACCATCAAGTTTTGTAACCTGCTGGTTTCAGAAATTGACCCCTTTAGGAAGGAAAAAGGATTCCCTGAAAGTGAGAAATACATTGTTTTCAACAAAGTGAAGCGTGCTGTTAAGGAATTCAAGGATGAAAGCATCACGAAGGAGCTCAAAGAAGGCACGCCATTTCCAACTTTAGACGGTTTCATTCCTATGTGGACACTCTTTGAGAGGGAATGGCAGACTTTTTCCTATTATCAACTAGAGGATCATAAAAAACAGCGGGTTATTGATGCTATAGCCAGTGAAATGGCTGAAAAAGTCATCCAACTATTCAAGAAATTAAACTAGAAAATTATGGTAGAGCCAAAGAAAGTATCCAAGGGATTTGGGAATTTCAAGAGTCTGGTTGAGGAGTCCAAAGGGTTGGGGGAAGTCGAAAAACCCAAGGAAAAGGTGTCCAAAAAGAAAGAGACGGCATCGACAGGAGAAGAAATAAGAAAAACAACTAAGAAAAAAGTGGAGAAAACTGAAGAAAGCCCGGAGTTGCTATTTGAGAAAGGAATCAGCTTCAAAGGTCACGTAGAGAGTTCAATGGATATTAAGACTTTTAAGCAGGTATTTGGTACCAGCTGGCAGGAAGATGCTATGACCGCTGATCACTCGGTGATCCGATTATCCACTAGACATCATAAAATGCTGGATGTGATGGTAGCGAACTTAGGTCTTTCAAAAACGAGCATTCTCAACAATATCATGAATGCCTTTCGATATGCGAATTGGGAGCATATACAGGAGTTGGCGAAAGAAAATAGTAGAATCGAAATGTAAAACCCTTCTCCGTAATAGGGGAGAAGGGCATAAGACGAAGGGTATAGATATGGGTTCAACTGGTGGTCATTTCAACCGTATTGGACTGTTCCGGCCCCTTTTTTACTTTAAGAACCTCCTGTAGCCGTTCCATGGTAGGGGCGAGGTTCCAGGATTTTACACTCACACTTCTGGTTCCGTTTTGATGAAAAAATACGGAAGATTCTCCATTGACCGCCAGAGACTTTCCCTTTTCAAGTTCAGCCTGATTGAGATCCTGGTCCTTAAATACCGCAATATTCATTGAATCCCGGTAGTTGTTCTTTTCATTGGGTACCGACAGCAAAACATTCGTATACTTTCCCTTGTCTTCCACGTAATTGATCGTTCCTTCAACGTTAAGGATCTTATGCTTTTGAAGTTGTGTGGCCCTTAGAACAGGATAACCGTTTTCCTTCTCATGAATTGTTCCTTTAACAGTGAATTTATTTGAGCCTTCACCGTTGATGGATGTATATAAGCGATCGGCGATATCATTGGTAGCAACTACATCAATGGATTTGTAGTCCCCATTGTTGTCCTTATATACCATACTGAATGCAAAATGTGAATTTCCGTTTTCAAATGTCGTGAATTTGGGAGGCAGTGCCTTTTCGTGAGTGTTCACATGACCTTTGAGGGAAATTTCTTCCACTTCTTCCGTGGTTTTTTCTGTGTTTTGATCTTTTTCTTTCATAGATACATTAATTATAAAGTGACATTAAATTAAAATCTTCCTATTCCGAGGGCACGTCGTGGAGCCCTAATCCTGTTTTTTGTGCGTAAGTGAATTCCCTGTTCTTCCGGGGTATGAATTTCATTAATCGAAATATCCCTGAGTTGACGATCCTGATCCGTTATTCTTACTACTTGATCCTTGAGGTTGACCTGGTGTATGCTGACTTCTGTTTGATTTTGTTTCAGGTAGGCTGTTTTGTTATTATACAAGCTCAGTACCTTCTTGACATTTTCCGCCTTCAGATTCAATGCTGAGTATAATGCCAAAAGCCGGCGGGACGAAAATCTGCTATGATATTGATTCAGGGTTTTTAGATCTGGCAATTGATCCTTTTCCACAAATTCCTTTATCAAGGGTAACCAGCGATCATTACCCAACAAAAAACACTGACATGCCTGGTTCAGGTCATTCACTTTCAGCTGCGAGGGAAGGTATTTTTCATATTCCTCGGCATTGACCATATAAGAATACTTCGGATTTAATCTGATTGCCTGATTTTCACGTGATAAGGATATCATTATCGGAAGTCCTCCTTTTTGATGATGGAGAATTTTCCGGAACTCGTGGCCTTTGACGAGTTGAAGTTGTTCATTTCCATCCAACCGATGGTCTCCGACGAAATGTACAGTTCCTAATTCCTGAGACGTCGCAGGTAGATATCGACCCAACTCCTTGTCATATATGATAAATCCATAGGGAGCCAGGGCAGTTACTTCATAAGCTTTGAGTTCCGCATATTGATGTGATGTCAATTCTACAGTACATCTCCAATTTGGATCGGACGTCCTGTTCTTTCCAAAGAAGGTGATATTGGGCGTATTTAGGGGTCCGGAAAGTTGGAATTTTCCCTTGTAAACCGTTTTTTCATCCGGTGACCATTCAATGATTTTTGTCTTCTGTCCACACCTGAGCTTATCCTCATTGTCGGCTGATAATTTCAGTTTTTGGGACAGCACAACAGGTATTTTATAGGTATAGGAAGCCGTGTTGGATATAATCTTGAAGTTCACCGACAGTTCATTTGGTTGTAAATCAAACACAACGTCTTAGAATTTTTTCACGAGGTTAAGGGAGATCCATGTGCCTGTTTAGATTTGGCCCGATATGGACGAGATCACACACTTTCAATGGTTGGGCATGGCGGGAATGGTGCTTTCAGTTCTCCTGGCGATTTATATATATACCCATGCCTTCAGCAGGAAAAGAAAAGACTTCGACTCCGATGAATTTGAATTCATCGAGTCTCCCAAACAATTGCAGGTTCACATTGGCATTGATGAAACAATACGAGAGCATGAGGGAGGCTGTCTTGAGGAAATGGCTGATGTTGTCTGGAACTATCATGACATGCAACAAGCAGTAAAAAAGCCATCCCAGAGTGAGGAGATCGTGGGAAATGTAGCGGCAATGTTGGATTTGGAACCGGATGAGATTTCCGAAGATAACGTCACATCAGAAGATGAACTTAACATCGTTGCAGATGAACTGGATCAACTGACTGAGGACCAAACCCATATTTAACTGCATATGAAAAAAGAAGAAACAACTGTTAAAGTCGCCATTGGCCTTCTCCTCTTGATGGTAATTATGCTCTTTCCTGTTGACCTATGGGCTCAAAGTCTTGAGGACTTTGAAAATGGGTTTGAAGAGCAGGTCAATGTCTTTAAAAACATCGCTAAACGAGTATTGGAAGTTGCGTTTATTGTCGGACTTCTGGGCGTAATCTGGGCATATACTTCAAAAAGTCAATCTGCTAAGGAATATTTGACGCAATTCGTCATCGCAATTATCATAGGCGGTATTGGAAGGGCCCTATTATTAGACTGACCCACACGATAATGAGAACATGGCGCCATGTCAATGATACAATCAGGTATAAAGGCCTTTCAAGTTCCCAATTAGGATTGGTCGTGCTGCTCCCTTTTACGGGTTTCATCATCAATCTGTACCTGGCCCCTATTATTTCTCTCGCAGTCCTAATCATCTGGAGATGGTATTTTCATTTACAGAGGAAAGGTGATCAGTTTCCCATAAGAACACAGCAGATCATCAGGGAGAGTCCTTCTTTGATCCAAGACAATTATGGCTACATCGAAATACTAATTGACGATGAAGACTAAGGATCTAACTGAAGTTGGTTATTATCAAGGGATCTATAATAATTTCCTTTTGCTTGGAAATGGGGATGTTGTATTTGGTTATAATCTTCATCTCCCGGAGATATGGACCCTGGATCCTGACGGTTTTGCGAACCTCAACAGTTCATTATTGCAGCTTATCCATCGGATCCCTGATCAGACTACACTACACTTCCAGTCTTCTGTATTTGAGAATACCCACCAGGTTAACCTTGAATCAGGACGTAACAGGCTGGAACTGGAGGACCTGAAGCACTGGGATCAGCGAAGGGTGGTGAGATTTTATTTGCGGCTCTTTGTAACGTTTTCCCACGAAAAAATCAATCGGATTTCCGAACTGGATAATCCCATGTTACGGTACCAGGCTTATGCTTTAAGAAGACCATTCAAAAATGCCGATGTCCAAACTGCAACATGGGATCAGGAAGTCAAATCGATTGAAACGTTGTTAGAAGGTATTGCCAGGTTACAGGCAAGCCGTATGGAGGGAGAGGAACTTCTCGAGAGTGTTCAGGACCATCTAAGTCAGACTTATGATCGTGAGACCAAGAGCAGGGAGTCGATTCTTCCGGATATTTCATTTGATCAAGGTCAGGTGCTCGTAGGTCATGAAAATGTTGCTGTTGTCAGTTTGAGAAAAGAAGGAGAGTCCCTTTACGATTGCCGTGAGACCCATACCGGAAACTCAGCACACAGCCCCGTGGAGTTACCCAAACATGTAAAACTTCCTTCCAGTATGTCTTTTCCCCTTACAATTGGTCTGCCTTTTTCCCATATCTATAATGTGGCCATTGAGAAGGTTAATCAGGATGTAGCTTTTGACGAGATGCGCAAATTGAAGCGTAAAAACAGGCTTCTGCAGCTCGTTGGTAACGGAAAGGCGATCCGGCAGCGTGATGAAATCGGGGGACTCAAGGATTCACAGGGAGAAATACTCTCTAACGGTCTTATTGATCAGGTTGAAAAGAACGGGCATATTATTACCCGATGCATGGTGAATGTTATTCTTAAGGATGCCTCCAGAGATCATCTTTCCGAAAAGATAGAAAGCGCGATCAATGCATTTCACCAAATGAATGGCAGTATTGTGCAGGTGGAGAATGGACATGGTCTTAATTTATTCTTCGCCTCTGGTCCAGGATGTATGCGCTTCAACTACCGGGCATTGTGGCACTTTGCCGAACAGAGCATCCAATATGTCCCAAAAGAAGGTCTTTACAGGACTGATAAGGAAGGAATTCGCTTCATGGACCGGACGGGTTGTCCGATCACCGTAAATACCTGGTCCAATCGTCATATTGTGAATAGGAATGCTCTTGTATTTGCACCCAGTGGGAGTGGCAAGTCCGTCTTACTTAACCATATGATCAATCAATATGTGGCCATGGAGTATAGCGTGATCATCATTGATATTGGTGGATCCTTTCAAAGAAATACTATCATCAATGGGGGCCATTATTTTGATGCTGCGGATCCAAAGAATCTGCAATTCAATATTTTCTTATCAGATCAGCAGGATCAAAGTGCTCATGACAATTCCCAAAAAGAGCAAGTTCCTTCAAGTGACCATATCAACTTTGTCCTGAGCATTTTACTCAAAATCTGGAAAGGGGAATCAAGGGTTGAAAAAGAAACCAAGGCAGCTTTGAAAAAAGCGATCGAGGCGTACTATGAAAAGATCCATAGGTTACAGGAATTACCCTCCATGAAGGGTTTTTATGAATTTCTTCAGGAATACCAAGAGCAGGTAGGCGAGAAGGTCCTTCGCTATCTTGATGTCCAGGGATTCCTGCTCGTTTTGGAAGAGTATGCTACAGGTAAAAGGAGGGATCTTCTCAATGGCAGAAACAACATTAGGCTGAATCATGAACGGCTATTGGTTTTTGATCTGGAGGCTATTAAAAACAATCCCGATGTCAATGAGATAGTGATTGCCATTGTCATGTACTACGCATCAGAGATCATTGATCACTATCCGGGTCGAAAAGCCTATATCGTGGATGAAGCCATTGACTACCTGAAAGGCGATATGGGGGAATTCATTTCCGCGTTGTTCAGGAAAATCCGGAAGCGAAACGGACAGGTGATCTTAAGTACCCAGGGAATTGGTTATCTGGAAGAACTGGATGAGTTGACCAAGAAATCCATTTTCGGCAATACCTCTACCGTCTGGTTATTGTCTCATCAGGAGGACAAGGGGTCTTACCCGCTTCTGCGTGAACACCTCTCCATGACCGAGGGGGAGCTTCAAATTCTGGATAGCGTAGGACGTGGTCCTGGTTACCGCGAAGTCTTTTTGAAGATGGGCAGTACCTATAACAGTGTGCTTCGCGTAGAGATAAGCCCCTTTTCACTGTTGGCCTATACCACTGATCCGGAGGAAGTGTCCCAACTGGAACATCATTATCAAAAGAGTAAAAACCACATCACCGCCATTCGGGATTATTTGGAAAGCACATGAGCAGATATTTTCTAATCTATTCAATATACATTTTGAGTATTAGCCGGGCACTGGGTCAATGGATAGTAGAAGCCCCGACTCTGGAATTTTTAACCTCCCAGGTCTTAACACAGCAAAGCATTATTTCCACTCAAACCAGCACCCTAGCACAGCTGGAAGCCTCTGAGAGTGCGATGAGAAAAGCCACGGGTATTGTGACGGGGTTGGGTAGTGTAAAAAAATTCATTTCCATAGTAAATTCTGTTTCCTGCAGTGCCTCAGACTTTGGCGTCAATGTATTGCTGGCACAGCAACAATATTTCTGGAACTGCCATCTGGATGACGAGAGTAATGCCATTGTCAATTCCCTGATGGCCGCCATTGATGTTTCGAATGCCGCGTTATCCGCATTTTCCGCTGAACCTGCCGATCGCATCACATTGATCCAGGAGTCTATTGAAAAATATTATGAGGTAGAGTTAAGGATGCGATCATTCAATCGATACGTGGACATGAAAATGTCGCAAATCAAAGCATCGGGTTTCGCCAGAGAAGAGTTACTGCAAATTAATGGTTTGATAAAGTATTGATTATGGGGCAAGAAATTGTCAATGTCTTATTTGATCTGGAAATGTTATCAAAAGCGACCGATGAATACACCCGGTTTACCATTTACGTGGCTTTGATACTGGTTCCTTTTTTCTACGGAATGGAGTTTGTGTGGAATTTCCTAAAAAGTTCCTGGGGGTCATTGGGTGCTCAACCCAAGCTATTCGACAAGAATGAGCTGGCCAGAGGGTTGATCATCTGGTTCCTTATCGCTGCATATGTTCCTGTGTTTGGAAACATAGAGAAGTTAGCACATACCATTACGCGTATGTCCACACCGGAGGAATTTGTTTCATGGAAACAAGATCATGCAAAGATTGTAACCCCCATTCCAGGTGAAACAACGGAGACTTCCGAGTCAATGGATTCCCCCGAATTTAATTCGGTCCTGGGTTTTGATATCGTCACAGCTCTTAAGTCCGCCATGAGTGCCATGGTCACCGGAAGCATTGCGATACTGGGTTACATTACTGGTATAGTGATTTCTGGAATTTCGGTGGTGATCGGTAAGGTATTCTATGTTATTGGGCCATTAACCCTGGCATTTAGTGTGCTGGGTATTTTCAGAGATAAGTTCAGCCGATGGTTTGGTGTATGGTTGCTGTTGCTGCTAAATCCTTTAACAGTGAATGCCCTGAACGGAATTTTGATTCAACTCACATCAGACAGTTTTTCGAATTTGGCAGCGGCGAGTACAACCCTTCACAGTGGTATTGGCATTATTATTTTCAATGTCATCATTATTATTTGCTATATCCTGACTTTTTGGATGACTTCATTCATCGTGGGAAGTCCGGATGGGGGCAAAGTTTTAAGTACTGCAGCGGGTATGGCCACCATGGCCGCCATGTCGGGGGCTAAAATATTTGGTTCGAAAAGTGGCGCTGCAGGGGTTGTGGATGACGTTGTAACAGGTAAATAATTCATGCTAAAAACATTCCATTCCTTTGACAGAGATCTGCTTTTTATGAAATGGGCATTCCTGATCATGGGTATCGTATTTAGTCTGGGTCTAACAGGTGGATTCTTTTACATGAACAGACAGATTGAAATATCCAGAAACCAGGTAGTTGTGTTGGATCGCAACAATCAGACCTTTATCGGCACTATTGAGGGCCTTACCGTTGAACGCAGAAAAGGGCAGCTTGTCAGGAACGTTGAGATCTTCTGGATGCTGTTCTGGAACGTTTCGCAGGAAAGAGATAATCTGGAACATAGCATCAATATGGCCGCGGAAATGGGTGATCATTCTGTGTTAAGGCTCTATGAGCAGTACTATGAAATCCAGGGAATGGCCTCTTTTCTGTATGAGAATTCCGCCACTTCCCATGTGGTTATTGAAAATGTCGAGCTTGATATGACCATTTATCCGTATCGCGGTCATATCTATTCCATTCATGAGCTGGAAACACCATATGGCTCATCACGCAGAAGAATGGACGCGACATTTCAAATCAAGAATTACCCGGTTTCCTATTCGAACCCTGCTGGAGCGATGATTATGGAAATTGAAGTAATCAATGAAGATCCACTATGAAGAATAAAGTATTGCTGTTTTTAGTCCCGTTGTTGGTCTTTGTTTTTGGGTGGATCCTGTATTATGACGGAAAGTCTCATGAGCCCAGGAACGCTCATGAAGTCAATGAAAAAGTATTTATTGAACCCGGTGATCGGACAGTCTATGAAAGTAAAATGGACATGAAAAAGAAACTGGAGACATCCACTTACAAGGAGCAGTTAAAAAAAGCCAGGACCTCTAACCCTCGTCAGTTCTTTACGGATGTTCTGAAAAAATCGGAACCTGAAACACTACCGGATCCCCAGGAGCCGGTTGAAGAAAAGCAGAAGGTAAAGGTGGTTTATGTGGATCGTCCAGCTAAAGTGAAGGAAAAACCCAACCCATCCCCAAGGAGGAGAGTGGGTTTCAATACCGATGGCCGTGTCCCGGAAGAATCCGGGTCCCCTGTAGAAGGTCACCAGATTATGGCCGTCATCCATCGAGATATTCAGGTGGGTTCCTCGGAAGTTGTTAAGCTGAGGACATTAGAAGCCTCTGAGATCAATGGAGTGCTGATCCCGAAGAACACTTTAGTGGACGGTGTGGTTTCCCTCGGCAGCAACCGCATCTATATTACTGTAAAGGGAATTCGAATCGACGAACAATATATGGATCAATCTTTGGAGGCTTATTCCCTTCAAGGTGTGCGCGGTCTTGAAGTCAACCTGGATATGGCAAAAGACACAGGCAAGAAAATCATAGCTGATGCCATCAGCTCCGGTTCCGGTGCCTTGAAGATGCCCATCGATATCCACCGTTCCGTAGGACATCTGGGACAGGAAAAGGTGAAAGACCCTGCTATCAAGCTTCAATCCGGAACCAAAGTCTATTTGAGATGAGAAATTATCTGGCGGTAATCCTCTGTATGGTGTCTATAACAGGGATGACCCAGGACACTATTTATCTGGATATCATGTCCAGTATCCATTTGTTATTCGAATCTCCTGTTCAAAGTGTCGATGTCGGATCCGGGAAGTATAGTGATGGTAGTGGGAATATTGTGAGTGATATCACTACCCAGGTTTCAGGGCCCAGGCTCAAGGTGGCGCCAACTCTGGTTCACTTTCCAACTACCAATTTATTTGTAGAAACAGAGGCGGCATACTATAGTTTCATCCTCCATTACAGCGAGGGGGCCAAGCCCTATGTATATCCGATAGCACCGGAAATTGCCATTTTCAAAAAGGAAAGGAAGAAAGACACATTGGAAGTCAAACATAGACCAACACCTCAGGGTATTTGTGAAAAAGTGGTGGAGCGCAAGGGGCAGGTAATGGCCGGGAAAACGTCACAATCCGTGTCTTACTGGGTTGATGGAATCTATATCGATGAAGAAAGCACGCGGTTGTTCTTTCATGTGAAGGTACATAATGCATCAAACATTTTTTATGACTGGGGATATACAGGATTTTTTGTCCGAGACAAGGGGAATCTGTCGATTAAAAATGCGGCAGTTCAAGAGGAAGAAATTTATCCTACCTACATTTTCAGAGAAGAGATGACCCAGGTAAAAGTGAATGAAACCCTTTCCAAGGTTTTTGTTTTTGACAAGTTTACGATAGACAAGCGAAAGGTACTGTCGATGGAGTTCTGGGAAGACAGGGGAGAGCGTAAAGTGATTGTTGAGATCCGGAGTAAGGATTTGCTTAGGGCTGAGAGGATTTGATAATCCTTTACGGGTACATTTCACTCGAATAATCTACCATCAAAAGTGAAAGAAATCTTTTCCAGGATCTGTATGCTACCAAATTCCGGGTGTTCTGGATTGATCAGGAAATTGAAATCTCCTTTGACTACGGCGGATGGAACCCTTAAAAGGAGGTGGTTATTCTTGACAACAAAATCGTCGCCAAAAGTCTGCGTTCCATAAACATGCGGAAAAGAATTCCAGCGGTCTGGGAGATCCGCATTATTTAACGCTTTTATTGAAGACCCATCCGGAACATAAAGGATCATCATCCTGTAATCATCAGGTAAGTCAGCGAAACTGAAGTGAACGGCAATTTCAGCCATTGCCAGCGCACGACTTTGTGCAGTATATATGATTTCAGTTCCTTTACTATTCCAGCGACCTCCTTCTTTTGAAGCTCCTATGCCTGAAAGTGAATCGGCATAAGGCTCCCTGGATAAGCGAAAGAGCTCCACTTCTAAGCCAGAATTCCATGGTCAATGCGCCCCAACTCGGACAGTACCATTTCCTTTCCGTAGGATGTTGAAACCAAGTCAATTGGTTTCTCCCGTCCCAAAGCAAAGCATGGAGACTGAAACCAGCGCATAAACTTCTCCTGTGTTCCAAATACTTCAATGCCTTTAGAGATGACCTCTGTGGCCTCGAGAATTTTTTCCGTTTCAGGTGCATTGAGGACTTTATCTTGCTGTTTGTACCGTTGTACTGTCTTTTGGGAAACCTTTGCTATTCGGTACCATGTTTCCGATTCTATTTCTGGTGTCCTTTTCTTAATGTCTTCAAACACAGGAATGGGCATTCCTTTTTCAATCGCATGTGAAACATCCAGTTGAGAGAGTGTAGACCGTGTATAAGTAGAAACTTTTACGGCATTGATGGGGCTTTTAACGGCTCCTATTTCATGGTAAGATTGAACGGCTATTTTCTCTTTCCGCCTTTTTGCTCTGGTCCCTTTTATATTGGGTTTAGCCATTTCCAAGGGTTCATCACCTAGTATTTGAAATACTACCTGGGCAAATTGAAGGCCCGAATCCTTATTCAGGAATGATTCTCTTGACTTTACTTCTTTATGACTTGCCATAACTACTCAAAGTGTTTAATACTCTTTTAAGAGGACAACTGTCCCTAAATATAAGACATCTGTCTATATAACGCAAAAGACATGGTCACTGTTACCTCGGGTAGGGGTCAATGAGGTCGTTTTTATAGAATCGTTTTAAAAAGCGTCCGGATCTGCGTGCATACACATTCATGACCGACCATTCGATTTTTTCTTTTTCAAGGTGAGCAGCATATTTCCGAACATTGTGCACGTACTTCATTGAGCTGGTTCTTTTGGAGCCCTGGTACGTTTGAACTGAATAATCGTTCTTGTGCTTGAACTCGTCGTTTTTAAAAGGGAGCGTTAGACTCATGCGCAACCAAGTTAGTAAAAAAGGAAATTTACCTGAACAAATGTTCCATTCGGATAATCATCACAAATATCCGATTCGCTATTGGTAACAAAATTAACGTTTCAAATTTTATTTACTATACAACGGCTTTAGGTGTTTGATAGTTATGCTGATTTATTGAAGATAATCTTAGTGGTATACCCCAGCAGTTTTTCAATGATTTCGTTACTTGATTTAGTAAAAAGCCATTGGCTGCAAGTGATAGAAAAATGGATTTCTTTCACTATTGAATACTCCTGTTTGTTCCTAATTACGGATATGTCCTGACCTGCTAGCAAATACACTCAAATATCACTGCTTTAAACACCAGAATTCTGCCAAATTGACAGAATAGTAGATCCCTGATTACCCTACCAAAGAAAATCTATCCACCATTCTAAATTTCACGAGCGCACATATTTCAGAAGAATCTTTTGTTTTTCTTAAACAACGGTTCGCCTGAATTTTTTTAATAATTTACTAAGGCCATTAGCAAAAATTTTTTTGAGCCAAATATAATTTGGTGGCTTGAAAGAGTATCAATTTCCGATCAGCGTTGTGATTTTCGTAAAAATTCCACTCACTATTTGTTATTTGTTTAGGAAAATAGAAGCTGTTGGATAGAGGAATGTTTGTATTAAATGAGTGTTGAGGATTACTATAAATGCATTCTTTTGAATAACAATCTTAAGTAAACATACTTACATTCTTAAAGGGCTCGTAAGTCTCTAATTATCAATATGTTAGTAATGTTCATTGTGTAGCCAATGACGGGTTATCGTGTAGTTAATGACGGAAATCAATCCATATTAAGTGTAATTAATGACGGAAATCTTCAATTATTTCGTGTACGCGATGACGGACATATTTTGAAGTTGTGTAGTAAATGAAGGAAAAAGTGCCTGTATTTAATGCTGAAGCTCTATTTCGTGTAGCGTAGGACGGTATACCGGGTTCAAATAGACCTTTTGGTTTAAATGGGGCAGGAACAGGGCAGGAATATCCTTAATTGTGTATAGAATGACGGATCTACTGAGTACGAGTTTTTATCGTGTATACCTTGACGGAAAGCTCTTAAACGCCAAAATACGGCCTAAAATCTATCCAGGAGCTCATTTTTCTAAGCTTTTCGTGTAATGAATGAAGGAGTGGATTAGGAGTAAAATAAGTTAAGAGATCCTTCCAGGATGCTTATTGTGTATAGAATGACGGAGAATGAGATAGCATTAATTCCTGTTTCGTGTATAGGATGACGGAGGAAAAAGAGCCTTGAATGTGTATTTTGTGTAGTGATTGACGGATGGGAGTAGTTCAGGGTTAAGTACGCTGGAAGACTCCGCTTACTTTGACATGAATCTTTTACAATTCACTGAGGACAATAATATTGCCAATTTTCCTGCATAATCAATTCTAATGACGCGTTTTAACGGATGATATCGCGGATCTGATATCAGTCTATTCAGGGCGCTCGGGAAACAGCGGATTGGCTTATCTCCTGGACCGGAGAATTAAACTGCATAATACAGGTATCTTTGAAATAGAATAAGCTGCATATACACTGTTTCACAATTGTTACAAACATTTCCTGTATGAGCAATTCGGAAAGTAAATGTTAGTAATAAATGCACGCCTGATTAGACAATAGGAAAACAAATCACTTTGAAGAATACACGAATAGTCACAGTCCTATTTCTACTTACTGTTTTGTTTGCTTGCGATAACACAGCTCAGGAAGAAGTCATGAGTGGAGTGCTAGAGGTTCCTGAAAACCGTAACAATCCAAATTCAAGAACCCTTAAATTAGTTTACAAGGTATTAAAGGCGAAAAAGGCCGATCCATCAAAAGCGCCCATTGTGTACCTACAAGGCGGACCTGGCATGCCTACCTTGATTACAGAGGGGTTCTGGGCAAATCATCCTTTACGAAACAATAGGGATATTGTACTAATGGATCAACGAGGAACGGGTGAATCTGAAGCCAATTGTGTCAATATTGGAGAATCAATGTTTGCTATAGGCCGAGAGGATAACAATGTGGAACAGAATTATGAAGCTATTGCAACCTTATTTGCTGAGTGCAAACAGGAAATTCAACAAAAAGGAGTTGATCTTGAAGGTTATAATAGCAGAGAGAGCGCTGCTGATTTCGAGGATTTACGCAAATTGCTGGGCTACAAGCAGTGGAATCTTTATGGAGCTTCCTATGGTTCCAGGTTGGGTTTTACCATTATCCGGGATTTTCCCAAAAGCGTTAGAAGTTCAATACTATTGGGAGTTTATCCACCTGGAGCCAGTTCATATGGAAATCGAATAAGAAGTGTTGAAGAGTCTCTGTTAATGGTTTTTGGGAGATGCGAGGAAAATGAAGCTTGCGAAGGCCGATACCCCAATCTAAAAGAACGATTGCATAAAGTGATATTGAAAATGCAAACCGAACCACTGCGTTTTCGGTGTCAAGGAAAACCTTTTGTTCTCAATTCTCATGAGGCCCTTGGACTAATTTTTGAATCTCTCTATGACCGACATTCGATTGGTAATATCCCATTTTTAATTGAAGCCCTGGAAAATAGGGAAGCTGAACCTATTATTGAACTACTGAATTCAATTAAGCCCATTTACGATGTATTGAATTTTCCAATGGCTTACTCTGTTATTGCTTATGAGGATGTTCCCTTCTTTAATAACTCATATATCGATATGGCTTTTAACGAATCTGAGTTTAGCTATGCTATGGGTTCTCCTAGATTGGAAGTCAAGTTAAGAGAAGACTGGCATCCCTATCGGGCTACATCCATTGAAAATCAACCTGTGGTCTCAGACATTCCTACACTTCTCCTATCAGGAGAGTTGGATCCGGTAACTCCACCACGTGATGCAACAGGAGTATTAAGGTATTTGCAGAATGGATATGGAGTAACTTTTTCCAATGAGAGTCATGATTTTATGTCAAATCCATGTCTTACGAAAATTACCGAAGATTTTTTGAATGACCCTTTCCATAAACCGAATATAGATTGTAGTTCCGAAAAGGGGCCAATTGAATGGAACTTGTCAAAATCGAGCTCATAATGTTTAACCAATGGACTCTATTCTGACGAATTAGCCATTGACACCTACCCATCAACCTGAGCTTCCTTTCAATACTAAATGGAAATAATTCCTCAAAATCTCCTTTGAAATACTTTGAATTAAGCTTGTTTGCCTACACAAACTGGACTTTAAAAACATTTACACTTCCATCATTAATCCATTATAATGGAAAATATTTATCATTAACTCATTTATAATGGAAATTATTTTAGAAATTACAGAGGTAATTAGTTATAATGGAAAATATTTCATCCATACAATTACAGGAAGTTGTTCTTTCCTCCAGTGATCCAAAAGTTAGTGCTCAGATCTCCAAAATGGAGAAAGCTGGGATTTTACGAAAGATAGCACCCCGGATCTACACATCCAATTTTGATGACACACCCGAAGAGATTGTTAGAAGAAATATTTTTACAATTCTTGGAAGGCTCTATGCAGGATCTCTGCTGAGTCACCGGTCGGCAATTGAGTTCAAACCAACTTCAGCCAATCAATTATTTATTACATACACCTATACCAAAAAGATCGCCCTACCAGGTATTACTCTACGGTTTTTAGCCGGACCAGGTCCTATAGCAGGAGATAATCCTTTTTCGGGAGAGTTGTATGCCTCCCAGCAAGAACGGGCATTGCTTGAAAACATGCAGGTATCCAGAAGACCGGGCCCTGAATCCAAAACACTGACCCTTCCTGAGGTCGAAGAAAAACTTGAACAGGTCATTCGGGTGAAAGGTGAAGAAGGGTTGAATGAACTGAGAGACCGGGCCCGTGAAATTGCTAAACGGCTAGGCATGGATGCTGAATATGAAAAACTTAACAAGCTCATCAGTGCGTTACTCAATACCCAGCCTTCTAAAATTCTATCGTCACCACTGGCGATGGCCAGGGCACTAGGTGCTCCTTACGATCCTTCAAGGATATCATTGTTTGAAAAACTATTCGTGGAGTTAAAGCAGCGTCAATTCAGAGATAGTCCAGAGAAAAATGTATCTACCCAATCATTCAGGAATTTTGCTTTTTTTGAAGCCTATTTTTCCAACTATATTGAGGGTACTGTATTTGAGCTTGAAGAAGCCAAAAAAATCATTGCCACGAATACTCCTTTATCTTCCCGTGATGAGGACTCACATGATATTTTAGGCACATATCAGATTGTGAGCAACCGGGATGAGATGCAGCAGACGCCTGCCACCGCTGAGGAGTTACTCGAAATGCTGCTCCATCGCCATGAGGTATTACTTAGTGCCAGAAAATCTAAAAAACCGGGAGAATTCAAAGACCGGAATAACCGGGCGGGTGATACATTCTTTGTGGATCATCAGCTGGTGAATGGGACTTTGATCAAAGGCTTTGACTATTACAAAGCATTAGATGATCCTTTTTCTAAAGCCGTGTACATGATGTTCATGATCAGCGAGGTGCACCCATTCCTGGACGGTAATGGACGGATCGCCCGTGTGATGATGAATGCAGAAATGGTCAAGGCGAATCAAACGAAGATTATCATACCCACAGTTTATCGAGATGATTATATGGGTGCGTTGAGACGCCTTACGCGTCAGCAAGATCCTATCCCCTACATTCGCATGCTACAAAGGGCCCTTGATTTTAGTGCAACTATCGCAGGGGAAAATATGGATGAAATGGAAAGCTTACTTGAGGGAAGTGACGCGTTCAAAGAGCACGATCAGGGAAAACTGAAAATACTGGGCCAGTAGGACCTGGTGATGATGCAAGGCAAAAGATCCAGAAGAAAAATGAAGTCTGAATCAACCTGATGTTCGTAAATTAGATTTTTGCCGTATACATCCACAAACTTATCCACAATTGGAAATCATTACGTGTAAGTGTGGATAAATAAATACACGAAGTAGGGTTATTTTGTGTAATTTGTAGAATATTTTTACACGAAATAGTTGAGCCATGGAAAGTGCCACCAAAGAGAGTCCAGCAAAACTAGGTCATCCTATACAATACACCATATTCAAACCGAACAATCTGATCAATGCAGATCGTACGGAATTGAGGGGGATGGAGATAGCAGTTTATAATGAAATACTGAATCATAATCACAAGGATACTCCGGAAGTATTCATTTACAAAATACCCTATTCGGTGATCAGCTATGACCCTTCCAAGAATGGTGCCCGGGACAGAAAAAGGATTGGTCAGGCTCTTCAAAGCAGGTCCATTTATCTGAGTGAGGAAACGGTCCGAGAGCTATTTGGTGAAGGGAATGCCCGTTCGATCGCACCTTTTCCGGAAGTAGTTTATAACAAGGACGATTTTGAAGTGCATATTTCTCCCAAACTAAAGGAAATCCTCTCTCGCATTGATCTGGGTTTCACCAAGGGAGATATCGATACTTTACGGGGGTTCAGGCATGACATCAGCCACAGTTTTTATTGGGTGGCCAGGCAGAAGCAATCATTTCACCAGGTTTGGAAAATCAGCGTAGAAGATTTCCGGAAACTCCTGTTCATCAGGACTCATAAAGACTGGAGAAACTTTCGCCGGAATGTGATTGACAATATCCAGGAAGACATGCAGGGTACCTGGGTGGAGTTTGACATTGAGTTTATCAGAAAAGGGAAGGGCGGAGCCGTCAAGGAAATGATCTTCAAATTCAAGAAAGGCCCTAAGGATGAAAAAGACAGCCCGGTAGGTCAGGAATTCAAATGGGAGAAGGTATTGCAGAAAATGGGCGTCAATGATGCTATGATCAAGCAGATCAGAAGGCTTGTGAAAGCGGAATCAGAAAGTGAAAGCCCGAATGGCAACATCCTTTGGGACAGTTATTATATCGATTTGAGTATTGAGGCCGCACGTGAACAATACCGCGTTCAAAACCGCGGAAAGAAGAAAATTGAAAATCTTCCTGCCTGGTTCTACAGTGGTCTGGTCGAAGGAAGGTGGTTGGATTATGTAAATACTGAGAAAGAAAAGATCAAAAAAGCCAGTCAGATTGATCTTTTCTAGTCAGAAGAGGGATAGGTTAGTTGAGTTTATCAACGGGTTGCAGTCCAATTGGCTCTTCTTTACAAGATATTGCTGCAAGTAAACAGTTTTGGTCGGTTGATCCAGGAAGGATCTGTTAAGTACTCCCCAACCAATTCTAGTTTCGAGGAAAGCTTAATATCTGGGTTAACCTAAAGTCTAATATACACCATAGGATAACGAAAAAATCTCATATGTTAATTCTGATATCTGATCATTGCTATTGAAGTGAATTGAATATATCCTCGTGTATTGAATTTATCCGAAATTCATCCGAGCGAAAGGCAACATTTAGCTCATTTAAAAGTAACTGATACTCTATTGGTAGAGCATTAAAAATAATTACAAGACTTGGAAAGTAATTAATAAAATCACAGAGATGAAGGGTCAACAGGATACCGGAAAAATTCATATAGTTGGTAGCCAACGTAACATTCTGATTTGACTCAAAAGAATCTCGGAAACGAAAAATTGCTGGATTAGAGGGATGAGTATCAGTTGAAAACAAAGCATACATCTTGTCCAATTTGTCATTAGTACCTGCATTCTTAGCCAATTGAAACCAACTATATATACTCGTTTTACCCTTGTCTATTCCCACTTTCCATTCTCTCCGTTTGATGAGATTACGAAGTTTCTTCTGCTCGTTAACTGTCAGCGCCTTCACAATACTTAGATTATTGATTTCCCCAATAAGATTATCTAGAATTTCTTTTTCCTCTCTTAGTTTGGAGAGGTGATCCGGATTAGAAACAGAATCCTTAAATCTCTGCCTATCCAACAATCCGCATATAACCCATAAATTATACCTAAATAATTTCTGCTCTTCCTCTAGACATCTATATATATGATTGAACATGCCAAAAGTCTCAAATTGTGTCCGGATTAATGGAACCATCTGATAAGGATCAATAAATTTCTTCAATTCCGAAAGGCCCTTGAAAGAAACACCGCCGTAAAGTTTAAGAATCCCCAGGCATTTTGTGAACAAAAACTGATTTGCAATATTGGCTTCTTGATCCATCTGGTTATCATACTGCTTTTTTCCCATCACTTCAAAAAGCTTAACAGCCACATTTACTTTGGCATAATAAGAATCCAATTCGTCTTGAACAGTTTGAGGATTGATTAGTCGGTCAAATTCATTCCGAATTTTCTCAATTTTTCGACGACGGAAATATTCAGTTAGATTATAGATTATCATCCTTTTCCTAGTTTACAAACTTTACCTTATGTAGTACTATTTTATCCAATCAAATTCAAAAATTGCTGCTTTTAACGCAATTGCTAAAACATCCTCTACTACAGTTTTGATTCCTTGGTAATATTAATCCCACCTCGTGAAATATTCAGGTACACAGCTCCAATATTTGCTATTTGTTGTGCCTCATGAGAATCAAATCGAATTTCCCTTTATGTCTGTTACTTTTTTTCTACCTGGTCCTTCTATCATATGAAAGTCATACCCAAGCCAGATTCAAAAAGCCGGGGTATTCAAGAAAAAAGCAAAGATCCGAGAGAAGCAGTTTAGGGGGCAACAGGATGTTCTTTCAACCCGGTGTGGCCTTAAAGGGTAGCAAGGAATATGGCATAGGGTTGGTTGGATTTATTCATGGTGTAGGCATTGAGGGAGAAGGTAATTACTTCCTTACCAATCATTTCATCTTAAGTAGTCACATACAATACCGTGTAGGTGGATATCGTGGTCTCGTCAGGGAATGGATGATCCCACTTCACCTTGGAGGGAAATATGTTCTTTGGGAGTGGGGGAGGGTGCTAGACTTCGGGTTGGGATTGGGATTTAATGTGGTGGCCCGAAAAGTTGATAAGCTACAGACCCATGAGAACATCAGACCATTTATTTCGGGGCCTTCTACTTATGGAGATATTAATATAAAGCTTGCCAGAACTATTTCCTTGGGAATAAAGGCAGACTACCTTTTTCTAAGAGATCCCTTTGTTCTTTCCAACGAAAACAAAGTCAACAGACAAATCCTAAATCTTCACCTTTTGCTCAGGAATAAATTCTAAAAAAATGAAAAACATCCGTACGTGCATTTTTATCAAGTACATCACAATGGTACTTTTTTTTTCGCTCTATCAACCGTTGTTTGGTATATCCGATCCTCCTGATATTGATGAAAATAAGCATGCCATTGTATTTGAAAAAGGACCTACAGATCTGCTTTTCCCGGCTCATACGGTGTATTCCTTTCAAGGATTTTCGACAACCAAAGCATCTCAGGGGAGCAATATTTATATCACAGACATCATCGGAATTACAGAGTCCTGTTCAGCCTCAGGTTGTTGTTCGTCCCACATTTCAATTGCCGCCATGGGTGATGCTGATTCTCAAAATACATTACGATTTGCGTCAGTGGGGGGTACCCATGCAGCTTATGTCACCACCTCAACGCAGCATGGCCTTATCCGTCGAATTCATCTCCCTGAACATCCCCCTTCCAACAATCTGGAGATCACTGTAGGAGTCTATGGGTGGTTTCGTACGGCGTATAATTCAAGGAACTGGACCGCTGCAGGAGGGGGATCCTGTCAGACTACCTACCATGGGAGTGCAGCGAATTTGTTTAATTCAAACACGATGGGGACCAGAGACATTACTATTACCTATCCCACTTTGAATACCCTGACACCAGGTACGGACTATACCCTTTCAACCTCAGCCATCTGTCAGGGTTCCAGTGTGGATGTAACGATCAGTACTTACGGACCCGGTATCGTTTACAGAGTGAGAAGCACTAGTGGAACAATCATTAAAACCCATTCCGGCAGTAATGCATTTACCCTGAGTCCATCAGAACTGGATCAGCTTAAAAACGGAGGTACGATACAATTCATTATTACTCGTCAACTGGCGAATTATTTTGAACAGGTAGATGCCAGTGCCGCAAGAATTGCCTCCATTGCATGGGATAGTCATCCTGCCACTTTTAGTATTGAGGGACCCAGTGCAGTTTGTCCCGGAGATTATTCCTCGGATTATATCTCTGCAGGTGGAGCCGATTCCTACCTATGGACCATCAGTCCGGGGGATGGAACGATTAACAATTCAGCTGCAAGCAGTACTACCTTTAATTGGAATTCTAATGCCGGAGCTGGAACAGTTAGCCTTGTGAAAGCTAACACCAATGGAAGTGCTCAATGCAGTACACAAGACAGTCATGATGTACAAGTGTACAATGATGTAAGCAAGAATATAATCGCGACGGGATCCACTGTGTGCTACGGAACTTCCGGAACTGTTTCTACTAATACATCGGTGAATGGCAGATTGTATCGGTTGTTTGCTGGGACCACCTATCAGAATCAACAAGTCATGGGAACAAGTGGGGGACTGATTTTTAATAATGTGAATCCAGGAAATAATTATCATGTCAGGGAGCAACATCCTGTGTGCGGTTGGTATACCGTAACGGGTAATGTAAATGTCCATGAAAATCCACAGTCTCCAGCCCCAGTCGATTTAATAGGAGAGACCACCCTATGTGAGGGGTCACCAGTAAGTATTACGGCAGTCACCTCCAATGCCAATTCAGGTTGGGAATGGCAAAGAAGATCCGTTGAAGGGCATTGGTCAACGATTCCCGGAGAGACCTCCAATAGCCTGAATTTTGATCTGGGGACAGGATATGACAGGGTAAGGACTCGTTATATTGATGGCAATGGATGCTGGAGTAGTTGGCGCAATCGAAATATTCAGTGGGTCGATATTCCAAATGGTTATGAAATCCAAGGTGAGGTGGATGTTTGCATGAACGAATATGAGCAAATCTATTGGGTCGGTGAAACTGCCGAGTACTGGAATTGGGGTGTTGATGGTGGGCGAATCCTAAGTGGTCAGGGAAGTAACCAGATTGAGGTCCAATGGGCTCCTGAGGCTGATATGTGGGCCATACAGGTATATGGTGAAAACCAACAGGGGGCTGTTATTTGTACCGGACAGATGACAACACTTCCGCTAGAAGTTCGGAGTGACGTAGCGTTTTTCGATGTCGAAGGTTCCTCAGTTTGTACAGGGGACAATGGAACTATCTGGGTGGAAGATACTCAGGAGGAATTTGATTACTACTTATTCAACGACGATGGTGTACAATTGACAAGCACTCCGGGTAATGGACAAAACATCGGATTTGGATCGTTGCCGGTTGGTGAATACGAAGTCATGATCTGGCATTCAGAATCCTGTGGGTGGTACAGTATGGGGAACGCGACAGTGATGGAATACGTAGTCAGTGAAGCGCCTTCAGTTGTGGAAGTACAGGGAGCAGGGTATACGGATGTGATAGAAAGATGTGGTGCCGGGACGATTGACCTTAGGGTTACGACACCGGAAAATGCGTCAATGGTTCATTTTTACATTGATGATATCCATGGTATACCCATATGGGTGGCTAGTGTTCCTCCCTCCCAGGGAATTGCTGAGCACTCCCTGTACGTTGAATACGGAGCTAATGAGTTGAGCATCAGTTATATCGATATTAATGGGTGTGAATCCCATTTTCAGGAGGTTGAAGTAGACATACTTGAAGTTCCGGTGGGTTACGACATTGAAGGCGTATTCGATGTTTGTAGCCAGAGCTACGAACAGACTTATAATGCAAATGGCATTGCCGATCATTGGGAGTGGGAAGTTATTGGTGGGCTAATTATAGATATTGTCAATGAAGAGACGATCACCATCTTATGGGATGAAACAGCCGAAAACTGGCAGTTATCCCTGATGGGTTGGAATGATCATGGCAGTTCCATTTGCGAAGGTCCTTTGATTGTACGGGATATCAATGTGAGAAATGATGTTGATTTCCCGGATGTCACCGTTGAACCAGCATGTGCCGGAACGTTGGGAAGTATTACCCTTGAAACAAGCCAGGAAATCTATGACTACCATCTTTTTCATGATGGAGTAGAGCACTCCATTGTTCCAGGAACAGGTGACGCGATGTTCTTTGGTAATCTGTTTCCCGGAAGCTATCAAATAAGCATTGACCATCCCGAATGCAGTTGGTATGTTCTGGATGAAGTGGAGCTTCAGGAGTTCCAAAAATCACCAGCACCAACGTTATCAGGTTCAACTGAGTTCTGCCTAGAAGCACCTATGGTTTTCTCAGCTTCAACCTCATCAGCCAACCAGGGATGGCAATGGGAGTTTTTTTTAAATCAAGTATGGTATGCGGTGTGGGAAGAGACGGGCCCTGAATTCTCACAGGTTCTGGACGAAGGTATTACAGAAATAAGAGTAGCTTATTATGATGGGAATGGTTGTCTTTCGAATTGGGCTGTGAAAGATGTGGTTTATGCCAATAACCCTCCTGAATTACATCTTAATAAGGAATTCTATAGTTTTTGTACCAATGATGAACCCTATCATTTATCTCAGGACGTGACAGATCCGGATATCAATTTTTCAGGATTAGGCATCGAGAAAAATTGGTTACATCCCATGAATTTAAGTCCTGGAAACTATGAGGTGAAGGCTAAAAAAGTTAATTCAGATGGTTGCAGCAATGAGCAATTGATTGACGTTTTGATACACGGTACTAATACCATTGAGGCTGTTGATCTAACTGTTTGTGATGAAGATGGACAATTCCTCGATCTCCGGCAAGCTGTTTCCTATGATGGTGGTAAGTTTTCGAGTGATTATGTGAACGGCGGTGTGTTTTTCGATTTAGACAAAGTTAAACCAGGATCTTACGAAGTAGGCTATGAGTACATTGGTGAAAATGGATGCTCCGCTTTTACAGAATTCGATATACATGTTCTCGGAATTCCCAGCGAAATTGAATTTGACACGGAGGAGATCCACAGTTGTTGGAACAAGGAAGAAATTGTCCTCGGTATTGTTGACAAAGGAGATGTATCACACTATGAGTGGTTTATATCAGGAGAGGAACAATTTCTTGGAAATGGCTCAGAGTTGGTTGTTGCGAATCAAGCCGGCACTTACTATGTGGTGGGTCATGGCGACAATGGATGCAGTAGGGAGAGCAATTTGATTTCTGTTGTTGTGGATGATTTTTTGGGGGAAATCAAAAGTGAACCCAATGATACAGCAATACCAGCAGGTGAGGCTGTTTTATTTAATACGACCGTAGATGCCGATTATTATTCATGGGATTTTGGAGAGAATCGAATCAGAAATGTGAAAATCCCGAGCATGGTATTCAATTACGGTGATACCACGATTCAGGTGGTTTTGACTGTTTCAAATGAATATGGCTGTCAAAAGGATTTTGTAAAAAGCTGGCCTATTGTAGACGGATCAGGACAATTTGGAAAGACTGTTCAAAACGAGGAACAAGACCGTTTGGTCTTTATCACAAGAAACGATCGTGAGTTGATCCTTTACCCCAACCCCGCAATAGGAAGTGATGTAACGCTAAGTTTTTACTCGTCAAGGGAGGACCAGATGTGGGTTGAAGTATTTGATTTTACCAATACCATCAGGAGCGAGAATTATTTTGAGATTCAGGTAGGAGAAAACCAGTTGGACATCTCACTCCCTGATATTTCAGGTAAGGTTTATTTTCTAAAACTGCGATCCAAACTTATTAATCAGATTATTCCGGGTCTGAAGAATTAAGAAGGATGGTAAGGTTATATTGGATTCTCCTTATGTTAAGTCTTTTTGCCTGTGACAACTCCGCGGAGTTTTTCAGATCCCTGAACGGTGGTCCAGATCTTGCAGTGATAAAAGACGGGGTACACATGACTGTGGTGGAAGACTCGATGAAGGTGAGTACGAGTAAAAGACATTTTTTCGTTGACATAACCATTGGATATGCAGATGAAAATCATAATTTGAAAGGGTTGCGACTTGTCAGTGAAGCACAGGATCTGTATGTTATACAATGGGATACTTTGTTGGTAGGGGGGGAGCTGGAGATTCAGAGGCAAGATTCGGATAGCACCCGGTTGTCCTTTTTCAGCTATTCTCCAGGTTTAAAGATTGTGACCATCCAGGCCATTGATGATTTTGGTTCCAAGGAAGATTTGGAGATCAGATTACATGCGATGGAAAACAGGCTACCGGTTGCTACTTACAGACACACTGTTAATCGCGACAATAACTTTGTCTATTTTGATTTTAGTGGATCTTACGATCAGGATGCTGGTTATGGTGGAGCGGTGGTTGGCTATGAAGTTGTTTTCAATGAAAGCAGGGTTTTTCGAAACAAAGATGAGATCACGGTGGTGTACTCAGACCATCAGCTGGTTTATGATTTTGTTGTTCGCGTTATGGATAATGAAGGTGCTTTTTCAAAAGGGGTTGAAGGTCGGTTGAATTTATCAGAATAAAGGTTGATTGGGAATTCTGAATGATCTGATCATGTGCGGATCAGAAGCTTATTCCCAGGTTGAAAGCAAATAATGTGCTTTTGAAGTTCCTGGTGAGGAAGTGTGATGATCGGATTGACAACCCCTTGCTTGACTTTTGAGTCGTGGGTGTGTGAGAATATTAATATCCACTTTTACGGAACAACTTGTACATTTCAAGAATTGGAATGAAATACCATAGGTAGACCATGCCGACGCAACATCCAAAACCAAAAACCATTTTTATTGCCGTAATCTTTGTTTGAGTTTCTTCGTATCCAAAACTAAAAAGGATTGACATACAAACTCCTAAAATGACACCGAATGTCATAATAAATTGAATTAGAAGTTTAAAGAGATTCCACCAATCATTTTTAAGACTGTCTATAACATCAACTTGTGTATGGCCTGTGGCCTCCTTTATATTATTACGAAAATCAATAAGGATATTGTCGGCGTGGAGGTAGACACCACAGAAAAAACCAAATATTCCGTGCCAAACGACGGTTATAATACCAACAGTAACAAAAATTGAATTCATAAATCCTATCAAGGCAAAACAAACAACTACAGAAGGAGTCATAATGTATAAAGGCTTAATCCATCTGCTGAATATAATTGCCAAAACAAGTGCAGTCAGATTGGAAATAATGTATTTCCAGTCAAAGGAATAATCTATCCCTGTTGCCCGCATTAATATAAAGCTGATATAATCAAATATCAAGCTAACCGCGAAGGTGTAAGAAACTATCCAGAAATTTCTCATTTGAGATTATCATTTCCACTTAACTAATGCGTCATAAACATTAAATGCTGTCGCCAAAATTAACATCCCGGCCAGTATCCAATCCAAATAGTACACGAACCACACGTCATCAGTCCATAGAGTTTTGATAATTATTCTGTCGCCCACAACCATACTTAAATATCCAAGTAGAGCAGGGATTATTAGCGGAACACCCCATGAAAAAGCTATAATCATTCTATTCCGGCCAGTATTATTCTCAGTTAGTGTATACTCTTCCCACATTAGAAAGTTCTTTCTTAATTCTTTATTATCAACCTGTTCACGAAGCCATTTCGCCAGCTGCTTGATGTACATACTATGATTAAAAAGATCTCTGAAGTGACCCTGATAGTGCAATGCAATTAACCATTGAACTGCCGTAGAGGCAAAGAATCCAATTTGAAATAATTTATGATTAAAAGTAACAGTACTATGGCTCAGTCCATTTGCCAGAAAACTAAAATTAATACCTCCAATTGTCAGTGACAAACCAAGCATGAGATGGAGATGGTTTTTTGCTTTTTGAATTCCTAGTCTTAAGTTATTGTACTCAGCAACAATTAGACTAATTGCATCTTTATCCTTTATCATTTTCAATAATTCATTGATTCACTCTTCAAATAATAAGTGGCTACACTAAGTTACCTGTCATTTTCACAACCTAGGTTGCTTAAGCAGTTCGTCCGAATCAATCCATCAATACAGTTGAGAATACTTTTTTGTATACGAAAATACAATTATTAAAACGTTTTTATCAAAGTTGAACTCTTAACAGCAAAGACGGATGGTGAATTGAATGAATTCTTAGATGAGCACTTAAGCTTCATTTCAGCGTCTACACAGTTTATCCCGGTCTACTACGGAATTAAGGTAAAGCTTGATAATAGTACCTTCATTGAAAATTCCGGGTTATACGTTGATGATAGCTTCAATAACGTATTCGATTTTAAGATTCTTGCTGGTGATCATTTAACAATGTTTCATGACATTAATTCCATTGCTGTGTCTAAGAATTTGGCATTAAAGTTTTTTGGGGCTTTGAATGTTTTGGGAAAGCAGCTAATCATTGATGATGGTTGGGGACTAAGGACTGTCTTTGTCACAGGTATTTTTGAAAATCCTCCAGACAATTCCAGCATACAATTTGATTATCTACTCAATGGGAAGTCATATGGCAATTGGGATAGATTGTCAGCTAATAAGTCTTTGTCATTTTTCACTTTCATCAAGTTTAATAAACCTCTTGAAACAAAGCAGAAAGCCATTATTGAATCAAGTTTAAATAGTAGATTACTTAGCATAGGTGAATCCAAGGGTACTAGGAGTCAATATTTGCAAGCGCTAGAAAAAATCCATTTGAGCTCCGGATTGACCAACGATCTTGAAGGAAAAATTGAATCACGTCATATCTATATTCTAGGATTTATAGCCAGTGTAATCGTTGTTCTGACTACAATCAATTTCATCAATACGAACACCGTACAATCATGGTCAAAAGTCAAACTTCTTGGTATTCTCAAAATATTAGGTGATAAGAATCCTATAGTTAGAGGTCTTGCTATAGACTCCGTAGTAAAATGTGTCATAGCATATTTGTTGTCCGTAATGCTGATTTTCATTTTTGGAGGGTCATTATTCCAATCTCTGTTTGAATATAAGTTAGTTTTCAACTCTTATGTATTCGTTACTTCTGGTTTTCTTAGTCTTGCCCTGGGATTGTTGGCTGGATTCCTGTCAGCTAGGATTTTAAAAACTGAAAGATCACTAGACTTGGTTAATGGAAGAAGTTTAAATGCTCAGGGTAAAAACTCTCCATTTAAATTGGTTTCATTAACCGTGCAGTTTTCTGTAGTGATACTTCTACTGATTGTGACCTCCATTATCATCAAGCAAATCAATTACATTGATACATATGATCAGGGATATAATCGATCAAGTAGATTAATAATACCTGCTCCTCAAGGAATTGGAGGTAACTATTCAGGATTCGTAAATTCTCTCAGAGCTTTATCAGGGGTTGAATTGGTAGGTACTTCAATGTTTTCATTTTATGATAATTACAGAGTAACTACCATGAAAGTAGGTCAGGATGAGCACCTTATGACTTACAATTTGGTTAATGAGGATTTCCTACCCTCCTTAGAAATAGAATTGCTTGAAGGGAAGAATTTTGAAGGGGTGACAACAAATGTAATCTTAAATGAAACTGCTGCAACCAAGATAATGGGAGAAGTAGATAAGGAGATTCTAAATACCATGATTGAGGCTAATATTCCGTGGCTTGATCATAGTGTATTCAGAGTAATTGGTGTTATGAAGGATTTCAACTTTAAGTCATTAAAACATGAACTGGAACCACTAGTATATTTTTATCTTCCCTCAGATGCTGTGGGAGTTACGAGTATCAAATTTAACCAACAAGATATTACAGGGTTACGGGAGAGCATGTCGAGAATTTGGGAGGAAAATGGCATTGACGTTCCATTCGAATATAAACTCATGGAGGATGCCTATTCAAATGTTTACTTTGATGAAAGTCTCCTATGTCGAATTGCCAAAAGTTTCGTGTTTATAGCCTTCTTTCTTTCACTATTTGGTTTGATTACTTTCTTAAGTCATAGTCTTACCTTGAGGAAGAGGGAGTGGGCTATAAAAAGAGTTCTTGGTGCCTCTCCGTTGAATATTTTCAAAGATTTGAATTGGGAGTTACTTGCATACTTTGGGATCAGTATAATAATATCATTACCACTAGCTTATCACATGGGAGACCAATGGTTATCTCAATTTGCATATCGCTTCAATCTAAGTATTGCTACTGTGGCACTCCCACCAATAATCTGTTTGACCACTGTCCTTTTACTTGGAATATATTTTGTTCAGGCAATTTACAAGGGAAGGGTTTCAGATATTTTAAAAGTCGATGACTAGGTAATCAAATCACCTACATTCCCAATGTAATTCTTATCAAACCGGAAGTCAAAAGTTCTCCTGAATGATCTGATCATGTGCGAATCAAAAGCTTATTCCTTGGGGGGAAGGAGGGAAGGGTGAGGAATGTGATTTTGAGGTTGGATGTAGGGGGAGGTGGGATGATTGGATCGTGTTCTGGAGTGTGGTAATGTGCAAAATGATCCATTGCCAGATTTGAAGGTTTTAGTTCACATTTTTTAGTTTGGATTTAAGAGACAGTTGGATATTGGAGAAGTCAGTACATGAACCAAACCCAGATGATTTTGATTCAATGATCAGTTATACTTCATAAATGCCGCAATCATCTTTGATATTTTGGACTGGCTTGGTAATTTTCGTCAATGTGTCAAAATGATCTTTTGGTAGAATTGATAAGTTCGATTTGTCAAAAGTAGATACAAGTACAACTATTTGTGGCTAAATGGCAGATGAGGTAAATTTCCAAATATCCTTGTGAACGTCTCTACTATGATCAACAAAAAATTTGAATCCATTGCAGAATATGATCTTAAGCAATTAATCATCAACGAAGTAAATGAGAAAAAAACTTTGGAATATAAATCTGAACTAAGTTTGGGGCCAGACAGGGGAAAAAAAGAATTTCTTGCGGACGTTTCCTCAATGGCGAATACAGTCGGAGGAGATTTGATATTCGGAATAACGGAGGGTCATAGTGGTAAACCAACAGCTTTGAAAGGAATTAGGTCACCAAATATTGATGCCGAAATTTTGAAAATTGAAAGTATAATTCGTGATGGAATGAGTCCCAGGATTTCAAACATTCAATCTAAAGGCATTAAGCTTTCAAATGGCAATTATGCGTTAGTTGTACGAGTTCCAAATTCAATGAATGCTCCTCATAGAGTAATATTTAAAGGTCACGATAAATTTTATTCGAGAAGTACAAACGGGAAGTATCCAATGGATGTCGATGAACTTCGACGCGCATTTCTCTTTTCAGATACAATCCTTAAGGAAGTTGAGGATTTCAGAGAAGAACGAATATTTCGGATTCTTTCATCAAAAACACCTTATCCAATTGATGGACAGGCAAAAATTATAGTTCATGTGATTCCGTTATTGAGTTTCAAAGATAAAAACAGAATTGATCTAAAAACTGCGAACGACAATATCATTCATATGAAACCAATTGGTTCAACTGGATGGGACAGTCAGTATAACATACTTGGAATAATGACGTTTTCGTTTCCTGGATCTTACTGTCAATTGTTTAAGAATGGAACATTTGAATTAGTGAACGCGAGTTTGTTGGAGTATCAGGATCAGGGCCAGTTTTATATTCCGGCAAATTATGTTGAAGATCAAGTGACCCAATCGATCGAATCTCTTAAGAAACTGATAGCAATTCTAAAATACGATTTTCCAATTCATATCTACACAACTTTTGTCGGAGTCAAGGATTATAAACTCCAAACATCTGGTAATTGGGTTAGAAAACGAATCCCTCATCATGAGGATATTTTAAATTTGACAGAGTCAGTTATCATAGGATCAGAGGGTTTTGAACTTCCGATGAAAAAGATAATGAGATCAACATTTGACTCACTTTTTCATGCTTATGGATACCCTGAGAGAGCGATATAAGATTTACTTCTTAATGTCCTAAGCAAAAATATAAAGAGATGGATGCCAAAAGAAGATTCAAAGTGTCAAAATGATCCTTTGATGGACCGGAAGTCCTCAGATCGGAATCATTTGAGACTCTTGCCACTGTTAGAACACTTGTAAATTCTGGGGTTTGACCAAGGTACCGCGTCGACGTCTCACATTTTTTATTAAGAGTGGAATTCGGTACATTTATTTTAAATTTTAAGCGCTTGGAGTTGGCCCTCTCTTTGGACATTGTTGGTTATTGGATTTGAGCCTAAATCTTAGACTGATTGATGGCTATTTTTAAATAGTCTGATTATTACAATAAACATTTTGAGCTCTAACAAACGATAATCAGAAAACTTCTTGCTAGGATAAATAATCCTCAAACCCAAAAAAACAATATTCTGGATTTGTGAAGTATTTTAAAATATAAGATTATGAAAAAGACACATAAAGTACTTGATCCTGTTCGACAGAATATGGTAACCTCTGGAATTCAATTTCATCCTTTAATGTGTTTTCTAGGATCTGGCTATGATATATTTGGAAAGTACGCTAATTCTAAGTCTATTAAACCAAGCATTTTTGACTGGTCTAAGTCTAAAACCTTTGTGAAAAAAGGGAATTACCAGAATTATCAATTTCCAAGTTTTGTACAGGTGATCCATATAGGTTACCAAGGCGTAAATAAGTTTGTAGGAAGCACGGCTTTGGAACTTCAAGCATCTTATAGTGAATCAGCAAGTGAAATGGCAGGCGTTAACATTGGAAAAATGGGTAAAGGAGGAACCCTATTTACAGAGACAGCTAAGGAAGAATTCTCTATCAAAACTCTCCTAGATATAAACAATTATTTTACTATTCTTCAAATAAATGAGCAGACTTCAAAGTTTGTTTTTGCACCGTTATCAGATGAAGCACAAAGTTGTATTTCAGATGTTTTCAAAGATTATATTAAAAAGGTGAAAAATGGAAAAACTAAATCATCCCAATTATTTCGAGATTTCGGCACTCACTTTCTGACTAGTTTTATAATTGGAGGCAGATATGATTATTGGAGTTATACCGATAAATTGAAATTTAGATTAAGTACTAATTTTGAAGAATTTGCTAAAGAAAAGCTAAAGGGAGATCTTGGACACGAATCGGCTGAGGAATCGACCACATCAAAGGCAAATTTGAATACTTTCAATGAAGCTACTAAATCGGGTTTTGAACTTGTTGGCGGATCATCAGTAACTCATGGTGAACTTAGTTCGGCTTTTGTGAGTGCAGACCCAAATGCGATAAAGCAAAGTCTAGGAAAGTGGACTACGTCGATTTATAATTATAATGATGAGGTAATAGTGGAATTCGGTGATTCTTTGGATACCTCATTAATTGGTATTTGGGAATTAATCGATGATTTAGATCTCAAAATTCAGTTAAAGAAGGATGCGGAGGAATATATTCAAAATGGAATGGTAAGGAATTCGCTCATAGGCACAAAAATCGTAGATGTAATGGCTGTAAGCGGTGAAACGCATGATGCGGCTATGAAGGCTATTCCTACAGGTTGGGAAGTAATCAATTATGATGTTAATTTTCGCAATGCTGGCGTGAATGGTGGCGAATATGTATTTGTTTGTGTCGTTAGAATGAGGAAAGATGAAATAGAGAACTCATTGATAAAGCCAATACATGATTTAAAAATAGTTACTGGGGAGGAAGACACAAATGCACCTGAAGGATTTACCAGAGTAGAAACTGAATTAAGTAAAGGGGCTAAACGAAAACCAGGGATTGGGGCTTATACTTACTTATGCTATAAGAAGGGTGATACATATGACGGAGCAGTCAGAGACATAGCATTTGTAGGAGGTGAAGAAAATGTAATGGGACCTTATGGTTATTATACAGCTCCCTCGAATCTAAATTATGGAACGCCGGGTGAATACTTTAATATCAAAATATGCTGGACAAATCAGGACTAGATGATTAGATATTCGGATGAGAATAACTAAATTCATAATCACTCCTGTCGTCAAAATTGTCGAAAAGCATAAAAGAAAAACTTTTTAGGTCTCTATCTATTTCTCCATTATCATCTATAAGGCCAAAGTAAGGCTTCAGAATATGGTATAAACTATTGTCTTGTCTTCTACGGAATTCACTATTACAAAATACAATCATACCGTACTTAATTTTTGTTTTGATGTAGGAGAATCCCTTAAAGTTTTCCGTAAATCTTCTTTTCAAACTGTATCCATGTAATAAACTTTGAGAGACAAGGTTTGTTACATCTACAATTAGCATGCTTTTTGGCGAAGCATAGTCTTTCTTGTTTTTATCCAGTATGACATCAGTAATCTTTGTCATTACTTTATCAAAACTTGATTCCAGCTTGGAAAATTTTAATGTTGTAAGTTCTATCCCCAAAAGTGAATTATTATAGGTGATCACAAAATCAGGCTGTTTTCCTTCTTTGCCTCGTTTTAAGCTAAGATTTAGATCTTTGTTCGCCAGAATTAACTTAGAGAAGAAATAGATTTCAAACCGTTCACCCCAATAATCAGTTTCATTTTTTATCTTATTAATCCTGTTTAAATAGTATTCAAAGGACTTTGAATCAAATTCCTTAATTCTCTTCATTGACAGCAAGAAGTCCATATGATATAACTCAAATTGTTCTCTTAGATTTGAGTCCTTTTCATCGAGGTAGAGAATTAATTTATTTAAGACTTTATTATCATCTACTCTAAGACCTAGAGCAATGTAAGAACTAATGATTTTTTCCTTTTTACTCATTATCTATATGATTTTCTGAAATGCTATAAGCTAGTGAGTTCTTTTGTTCATAGTCTTTGTTTGTTGTTTGGGGCTTCTGATTTAGAGTTGCGTATAGACAAATATGTTTAATTCTTATTCATTGTCATCAGATACGACTATATTGAAACAGTTGATCCCAATATTTACAGATTCTAAACATTACGCTTATGCCCAGAGACAGTTTTTATTATGAAATAGAAGAAAGTAACACAGACCTTCAAAAAATCAGGTTAGGGGATAAACATCGCACCAAAAGTCAGTTTAAGCGAGAGGATGGCAAAATAGTCGGTACTTTGAACGGATGTTTTTATCATGAAAACAAGCTTTTAGTTCAGGCTGAGTTGCAGGGTCAACCTTTCGGCAGTGTTAGCTGTGTGATAAAAAAAGGTGGGAAGTCCGGTACAGCCGCAAACAATTCTCCAATTAATTTACAATCTGATGAAGATGGTTCTGCATCACCACATAAAGACGCCAAGTGGTAGTCTTCTAGGTTTTTTCTTACTCCTTATAACCCTCTATGCAAACGGACAATTTGCTGGTGAGAAAGCGGGCAATTCTGCGAGTATATTATATCCCGGATCTATTTTAGAAATCAATGCTGGCAAAGGAACGGGTAAGATCGGTTATAACAACCTTAACCAAGTCTGGTCGGCTGCGGATACCGATGGCTCCTTCTTCTATGGTGGTGAACTTCAGGGTAAACTCGATGAAAACCGGGTAAATATCTTTTCTAACGATAATCTATCGAACTCTGCCAAGATCTCCGTTGTCGCAGGTTTAATGGCCAAAGCCAACTATGGTGGTGCTGAGGGTATCGCGGCGGTTGACGCAGCTTCTGACGATCTGGATGACGCCTGGGACCAGGTGGGTGCGGTCAATGATGCTTTCGCAACAGCTGCAAATACCCGTATCCCCGGGATCATTGATAATAATGTAGATAAGGTCTTGTTAAGTGACCAACAGGTCCAAGACCTAAAAGCCGCTGTTTCCATCTTTGTAACCAATGAATCATATGAATTTCCAAAGAAACTGACCAACCAGCCGGAAACATTTATTACCGATGCCACAGGGCCCCTAACAGAAGATCAAATTTCTCATGCAAAAGATTTAATGACACTGGTTTCCCAGGCGTTTGTCAAAGAAGGAAAGCAAACCTCGAAGGTGGTTGATGACCTTTTGAATAAGGTAGTCAAGAAGTACATGGATAAACTGGATTCAATTTACCGGGAATACCCACAACAAGGTGTGATCATCTATCTCGCGGGGGAACTAAGTGGAACCAGCTTTAAACATTTATCAGGAAACAACAATGAAGATTTAAACAAAAACATCAATAACCGTACGTTCACGGGACACCATCTCAAACTCGGATTTAATTCCTTCCATGGGAGAAACATTTTAGGTGTTTCTGTTGGTCCAAAATTGACCAGTTCGCTGTCGAGGATGTCTAAGAAGGAATTCACCATAAGATCCACATCATTTAATAATGATTCAACTCAACAGTCTATTACAGAGAAGAAGGTAACTGCATTCTCCGGTTCTCACAAACCTATTTTGATTGTTCCCTTTCAATTCGAGTATCAGCGATATATCAAAGCTTCGAGTAAAAGTTACATGATAGCAAATCCCTACATCAACTGGAATATGTTTAGTACGGAGGATAATATTTTACCAAACAATGTATTTACAGTAGGTTTGGGTTTGTTTATGTTTAAGATAGATGGCAAATTTCTTGGGGGAATCAGCGTGGAAATCCCTGATGTATTCAACGAAAACGAAAAGATAAAGTCGAAACCGGATCTCGAGCCCTTCTTTAAGCGAATACAACTAGGGTTGACTTTTACCTACTCTTTGAAATCCATTTATTCACCAAATTATTGATTGATAAGATTTAAAGGTTAACTTTTAGTACACCTTAAAGCGGAACACAATGGATAATTTCTATTATTTCTATATGGGCATTCTCTTTCTATTTAAAGCCACGGGATTATTAATTGGTTATCTAATTGTGCGACTAGGATTTGATTTAATGGTCAAAGGTATTAGGGGAGAATTCAAATTCTCCTCTAGCTATAAGGGGTTTAAAGGTGGTCTTATTAGTTCGTCTCCTGGTCTACTTTTCTTGCTACTTGGAGTATTTGTTATTACTGTGGCTCTGTTCCATGAGCGAGAATTTGGAGAAGGTACCATGGAGTTTATGCAATCAGGACCTCCAGAAAAGCCTTTATTGTTGGACTCGTTACAATTAGATATGAACCATTTTTAAATTTCAATGATGGTAATCAAGCTAATTTTATTTATCAATATACTTATTCAAAATCCCAAGCAACAATTGATCAATGGAGTCAAACTGGCTAATCAAAAATTGTTCAAACAGGCCATTGAGGTTTTGTCCGAAGCATATGAAAATGAGCCAAAACCACAAACGGCTTTTTTTTTAGCATATTGTTATAATGGGATTATGGACCGGGATAAGGTTCTATATTATTCCAGTATTGCCTCTGCGAATTATGATGACCTCAACAATAATCACCAGATCCAATTAAAGCAGCTTGTTGAGTATTGGAATGGAGGTGATTATTCATGGGAAAAAATAGTCATCAATTTCAAAAATTTCCAGTTTGCTAAGGATGAGTTTGAAGGACTGTCAAGCTCTTATAAAGAGAGTCTACGAGAAACGCAAAAAACAACAACAGATTCCCATAACTCTTATTGGCAGGATATCCAATTCCAAGATTCAATGGCACAATCTGAAAAGAAAAGTATCCTAAAGAAAGAGTCGGTTAAGGCGTTGGAAACAGTCCCTGATTCTTACACCATGTCCGTATTGATGAATTTTTATGGCAATGAGTTACGATCAGAAGCATATCAGAATGGTGAACCATTGTTGTTCGACACCCTTTCGTATAAGTAGATTTCAAAATCGATAATAGCTATATAACAGATTCAGTAGGTACCCATGACAAGTCCTTTACTTTCAAGGCGCACGCTTTTCGATACCGGTAAACGGATTTGATTTTTTCCCAGGTCCAAAGTTCTTCATTATGCCACCAATCGATTGGGGGTTTATTGAAGTTTCTTAAATTTCCAATTTTACGGAACCCTACCCCGTTGAGGTTGTGATAGGAATTGGATTCCAGGGTAAGTACCCTGTCTGTCTCCGGGTCGTGCTTTACTATGATAAACGTATGACCTGACGTCCATTGTTTGCGCCATCCCTGGATAACTGTCCATGGTGGTGGTCCATTGTCTTCATCTTCTATAAGTTCACCTATGTTTGTCTCAACAAGTGCGGTAATTGGTGAATAATAATCGTCAGAAGAAAAGATCATCATTTGCCCATGTCTTCTTCTATTCCACTCCACAGTATCAAAGCTGTCCGTCCAGGCTTTGACTAACAAGGCCTCGACAAACGTGCAGCAATTATTCTGTTTTGGAGGTGCCTGCGGTGCATTAAAACCTGGTAGGGGGTAGGGGTAATACGCTTCATCCAGGTCATATCGAAAGTCATAAAATTCCGGAAGCAGATTAGTCAGGTTATTTTCCTCAATGGCTAAGGGATCCGTACTAAAGTCCAGCTGTATAGACTCAATGGTTTTGGTAATTATCGATGTGTAACTTGTCGTTTTCCATCTAGAGCAAACCCAAGTGTCTTCCGTCCCGAGAGTCGGAGCATAAATCCTTACGTAATCCGTGTCCGTCGTAGGATGATTTTTTTTGACTTCCAGGACCTCATACTGTCCGGGTTGGACATATCCTTCCACTTCAGAAGAGGTATCAGGCTGATCAAAAGAACGAAGGGCACGTGTGACAACGAGATAGTCTTTGGATCCTGGCATAGATTTTTGGTTTTTTGACTTTGACAGTTTCTGAATTTACATCTTGAATTTCACTCATGCAAAAAGGGGTTCCGAATTCAGCTGGGATTGTGGTTGTCGTTGGATATTGGCAATGGGTGGATAAGTGGATTTGAGATTTATTCTTCGAGATTTGAAATCTTGATTGGAGTGATCATAGTGCGCATTATCCAAACGATGAAGTGTGCTAGAATAAGTAGTTTCGTCATCCAGGTTAGGGCACCCTGACCTACCCATGGAACCGGAAAAGTTGACCCGGTTCGATCTCCAGCCCATGTGCGATTTTTACAATGGTTAAAACAGTAGGAGCTCTTTTACCTCGTTCTATACGGCCAATTTGACTGAGGGTAACATTGGACCGGGCGGCAAGCTCTTCCTGGGACATTCCTTTCTCTTTTCTCAGCTGGCGGAGGTGTTCTCCAAAACTTTTCAGGTATTCTTCTTCACGGAATGGGTCCACAAACCAAATAACCAGAATAGGTCTGCGATTTATTAGAGCCTAAAGGCCTTATTTTCCCTATTATCTATTTCTTTTACAGATAATGGAGATATCAAAGTATGATCGATTGTTGGAGGCGAAAAAGATACTGGGTTTCACCAATGCAGACATTGCCAAGTTACTGGAAATGACCGAAGGAGGTGTTCGTCATGCTTTGCGCAACAAAACAATAAAAGATCTGTATTTTATTGCTATCTGCAGTGAATATAGTATTTCCAGGGACTGGATGCTGTATGGAAAAGGTAGTATGCAATATGATAATGTTGAATTCGATAGTGTGGATCCTGATGTATTATTACAGCAGTTAGAGGAAATAGAGGATAAGCATCCTAATGTCAAATTACGGCTATTGAAAGCGGATCTACTGGCTTTTATTCACCATTTCACGGATCTGAAGAATCAGAATGCGTGGTTACGACAATTGGTAGGACGGTACCGGGGAATGGTTGAATCAAAGAAATAAAACCCAAACCAGGATATTTTGGAAATCCCGGCCAAAATTCTCAAAAATCAGATTTATTCCTCAATTCAATTAAAGTTGATTGGGCAATCGCACACAAGGTTTCCTTATGATCGTTCAAAACAAGTACTTCAGTTTGGCAGACGGTCAATGTTTTTCCTTTTTTAATGACATTGGATCTACCTATTAACTCTTGACCCGTTCCCGGAGAAATCAAGTTTATTTTAAATTCAACGGTGAGGACTGATGAGTTTGCGTGCATCAACGAAAAACTTGCATACCCCGCGGCATTATCTGCTATTGTGCTTACGATACCTGCATGGAAGTATCCATGCTGCTGGGTTAAGTCTAGATTGTATGGCAGTCTGATCTCACAAAATCCAGGTTTTATGATCGTCAGGTAGGCTCCAATGAATTTCATAAAGTGCTGACGGTTGAAACTGTCTTCAATTTTGCTTTCAAAATCTGACGATCCCGGTTCAAATTTCACTTTAGCCATTTATTGATTCGAATATGCATTTACCTCAATCAGCAGGCTATCTTTTGGGTCAAGTACCATTATACCAGAGAAAGGGTACTTATTAGCAAAAAGTGAGTTGTTGGGCGTATTTACATTCCCAATAAGAATGGTGTGTTTTTGGGATGCAATTCTTAACATCCTGGATCCGTCCTCCAATATAAACATATGCATGGCTTCATTGTTATTATCGTCGAATCCTATACCGGTCCTGATTTTACCAGATCCTTTCAATTTATTCACGCCTACTCCTCCAAGTTCATTTCCGAAATCATCATTCCAAAGCATACCCGAAAAATAAGCTATACGATGTCCAATATTTGGATCAGGAAGTACATCACCAACTATCACCCTATCAAATCCCTGTTCATTCAGGATCAAAATTCCTGTTCCCGAATGGATCAGGTCATCATACATATCCGAGTAGTTCTTGGCATAAGCTCCCCATAGCGAATCTGCTTTTCCGGAATGATTTCTAACTCTATCTACTGAACCGGGGAACGGCGCTCCGATAAGAATCCGGTCCCTGTTGAGACTGTCCCTTATAATAATTCCTTGGGCTGTTATTATTTCATCTTTCATAAAATGTGTGTAATAGAATAAATACACAAGGGCCAGGGCAAAGAGGATTTTAACTATTGGTAATTTCTTCATAACTATTGCTCTTAGGAATCTGCTCTTAACCTATATTAGGGTATGGCTTGTTTCTAAATAGGAATCTTATCGAGAGTTTGAGATTGTATTCAAACATGGGCAATTCTCAATTTGTGAATCAGGCATCCTCAATTAATATGATCAATGCTCTTTCATGCTCTTCTAAAGATGCTTTATGTCTGTTTCTATTTCCGCCTTTTATCAAAATCTCATCGCCTTTCTTAAATAACAATTTCTTAGAATTAAATTGAATATAGATAGCGCCTTCAACCACGTAGCCAATATGGCTTCCTATACACCAATCCTTTTCTACAAATGAATTTGAGAATTCAACTAATCTGAGCGATTTTCCCTGAGCGGTGAACCGTTTTTCTCTTACTTGTTCTGAGATCACTGACCACTTCGTTGAGCTTAACTTGTTGATAGAGTTATCCATGTCAACGTTTGAATTTATATGCTTAACAAGTTAAGTATATTTTATATATTTACATAACTAGTTAAGTAAATTGTCGTATTAGATATAGTACTTTCAATTAATCCATATGTTCAAACTTTTTCTTAAATCGGTTTTCAGGTTCCTGGTCAAACAAAAATTGTATACCTCTATCAATATTATGGGGTTAACGATAGGGATTCTTTCCTTTTCGCTTATCATGCTCTTTGTAGCGCATGAAAACAGCTACGATACATTTCACCAAAAGAAGGATCAAATATTCCGATTGACTTCTTCCAATAAAGACAGGAAAGGTGGCATTACGCCTTATGTATGGGGTCAGTATTTACGAAATGACCTTCCGGAGATCATTAATTATACCACTTTTCAGAACCTATCTCTGACGATAAAGTTGGGAGATAATGTATTCACCGAGGGCGGAGTCATTACAGCGGATAGTACATTCTTTGAAGTATTTGACTTTCCAGTAATAGAAGGAAATAAAAAAGAATTTCTTTTTGAACCTAATAAGATTCTGTTAACACCTGAAACGGCCGAAAGGTATTTTGGTGGTGAGAATCCTCTGGGCAAGCGAATGGAAATGAATCACAATGGCACATTTGTTAATTATGAAGTCGGTGGGATTGTGGAATGTCCAAAAAATTCCCATATCCAGTTTGACTTCATAATTCCTATACATCATGTGAAAAGACTCTCTAACAATGCGTGGGCATATGAACACTGGAGAGCTCACTTCGTAACCACTTACCTGCTTCTGGCGGAGAATACAAACATTGAGGATCTGGAGACAAAATTTGAAGAATTCCTATTGAGTCATGCGGGAGAAGAAGTTAGCAAAACATACACTCCAGGTTTACAACCCTTGCTGGACATTTACCAGCGTACAGAATTCCCATTCGATTTTCAGCCCAGGGGAGATGAACAACACACAAGAATACTCAGCATCGCGGCAATAGGTATCTTGCTCATGGCATTAATCAATTTCATCAATATTACATCGGCCCAATCACTGCGACGGGCTAAGGAAGTAGGTCTTAAAAAAGTGCTGGGGATAAGGAAAACAGTCCTTATTCAGCAATTTGTTGGCGAATCAATTTTCATCTCTTTCTTATCCGTAGTGTTAAGTGTAATTCTAATCCTGTTGATTCTACCTTATTTCAATGACTTTACAGGTAAGACATTTGCAATTTCCGATTTAATCACATTGCGTAACCTTGTTTTCCTAATTAGTTTGACCATTCTGGTTGGTATCGCTGCAGGATTATACCCGGCCTTATTACTCTCATCGTATAAGGCTGTAAGTATCTTAAGTTCACGATCTGCAGCGAGAAGTAAAGGAGTAAAAGCCAGAAAGGTTCTAGTTGTAACTCAGTTTGCGCTTACAGTGACCTTATTAATTTCAACAGGAGTGATTTACAACCAAGTGAAGTTTATGGGTAATAAGGATCTGGGATTCGATAAGGACCAAGTGCTGGTAATTGAAGATGGTGGCGAGGTCTCCGCCAATCCCCAAAAAACTCAACTGTTTAGAGAACAGGTAACCAATATTGGTCAAATACAAACTGTTACAAGTTCTAATACCTTTCCTGGTAGACAAACTTGGTCAATGAGGTACACACCGGAAGGGTTTACCTCTGACGAGAGTCACTCTATGTCCACGATTTTTGCGGATCACGATTTCCTAAAAACATATGGTGTGAAAATAGTTGATGGGAGAGATTTCAATCGTGAGATTTCCTCAGATTCCAGTGCAATCCTGGTTAACAAGGCTGCCATCGGCTTCCTGGCCAATCTTGACCCGGAATGGCAGGAGAACCCTCTTCAAAAATCCCTTTCTCTGGATTACCTGAAGGTTAAACTTAAGGTCATTGGGGTCTTTGAGGATTTCCATTTCGAATCGCTAAAGAATGAAATCAGTCCGTTGATCATTTACATTCTTCCCAACAATTTCAGAAGCATGCAACTAAGAGTGTCACTTGCGGACATACATGAGACCATAGCCCATCTTGAACGTACCTGGAGGAAATTGTACCCTGAGGTCCCTTTCAATTATTCTTTTGTTGATAAGGAGTTTGCCGAATACTTGAAGGCAGATCAACAACTGATGAAACTCTTGCAAATCTTTACGATACTATCTCTATTGGTTGCTGTCTTAGGACTGTTTGGTCTGGCCTCTTTTCTAGCTTTTGAAAAAGCTAAGGAGATGAGTATTCGCAAAGTAATTGGTGCCTCAGAAAAGCAATTGACCCTACAATTATCCTGGCTTTTCCTACGGTTGATTCTGGTTGCCAATGCCATTGCCATACCTGTTGGATACGTTCTTATGTACAGATGGATGGATGGATTCGCTTACAGGGCTCCCATGCCCCATGAAGTTTTTGCACTTGCGCTTGGTGTGACTGTCATCGTCACATTTTTGACGATAGCGTATCATGCGATACGCACTGCCTTGACCAACCCAGTAGAGATTTTGTCACAAGAATAATTCAATTATGTTAAAGCTTTTTACCAAATCGATCCTTCGCTCGCTTTTACGCCAAAAACTCTACACCGGTATAAACATCATTGGATTAGCTCTCGGATTTTTCTCCTTTTCCATGATCATGTTATTTGTTCTTCATGAAGAGGGGTATGATGATTTCCACACAAAAGGTGATCGCATCTACAGAGTCACTTCATCAAATGCAGAAAAAGCAGGTAGTGTAACACCATACATTTGGGCTCGTAATCTCAAAAATGATTTTCCGGAGGTAGAAAACTATACATCGTTTCAAATCTTAAGTTTGACTTCAAAACTTGATGACATCGTACAAGTGGAAGAACATGTTGTCGCTGCGGATTCTACCTTTTTCGAGATTTTTGATTTTCCTGTATTGGAAGGAAATGAAGCAGATTTCCTTGAGGAAACAAATAAAATTGTAATCACACCAGAGGCTGCCGATAGATATTTTAAAGGAGTAAATCCAATAGGTCAAAAATTAGAATTCAATTTGTTTGGGAATTTTGTGACTTACGAGGTTCAAGGGGTGGTGAGATGCCCAAAAAATTCTCATCTCCAATTCGATTTTTTAATTCCGAATCATTTATTGAAAAAGTACTTTGTCAATGCCTGGTTTTATGAAAGCTGGAGGGTGCATTTTGTCTACAATTACTTACTATTAAGGGAAAATACCAATCATAAATTATTGGTTGACAAGCTGGATGACTTTCTTCTCTCGCATGCCGGGCAGGAGGTAAGTGATACTTATGTTCCGGACCTTCAAGCACTTCGGGATATTTACCTGAAATCCAATTTCACCTTTGATTTTGAACCCCGAGGTAGCGCAGCAAATAACAGTATCTTGAAAATTGTTGCTTTTGGCATACTGCTAATTGCTATCATGAATTTCATCAATATCTCAACATCTCAATCATTGAAGAGGGCTAAGGAAGTTGGTTTGAAAAAGGTCCTGGGTACTTCCAGAGGACAGTTAATCTTTCAGTTCATTGGCGAGTCTATTTTTGTTTCCTTTCTAGCCCTTTTTGTTACCGTTTGCTGTATCATTCTATCCCTATCTTATTTCAATTCATTTACGGGCAAGGAGTTTAGTTATCTCGAAGTATTTACGGCAGACCATATTCTATTTTTGGGTATGTTCGTATTGCTCAGTGGTTTGCTTTCCGGGATATATCCTGCCTTCCTATTATCCTCTTTTCAGCCTCTAAGTATTTTAGGTTCCAGGTCTGCAGGTAAGTCACGCAGTCTGAACATCAGAAAGACTTTGGTTGCCATTCAATTCGCATTGGCGGTCATTCTTTTAACCTGCACCGGGGTGATCTATCATCAGGTACGATATATGCAGAATAAAGACTTGGGATTTGATCATGAACAAGTTGTTGTTATTAAAGATGGGGGAGACGTGTCCTCAAAGCCACTAAAAACACAGCTCTTAAGGGAACAGCTATCAGGTATTAATGCTGTACAATCGGTAACGGCATCGAGTACCTTCATTGGAAGGGCCACCTGGTGGAGGAGATATCTTCCACAAGGATATTCGATGGATGATAGTTTTTCAATGGCCACTATTTTCGCCGATCACGATTTTCTAAAAACCTATGGCGTAAAAATTGTAGCTGGCAGGGACTATGATCGGACCATTCTGTCTGACTCTATGGCATTTTTAATGAATGAGTCCGCACTTGATTTTCTTTCTAATATTGATCCGGAATGGGAAAATAATCCCTTCGAAAAGGACTTGACAATGACACATTTAAACCTGGAAGGTAAGACGATTGGCATTTTTGAGGACTTTCACTATGAATCAATGAAGAATCACATTCAGCCATTGATTCTGTATATAATGCCGAGTAATTTTCAATATGTTCAATTACGAATATCAACAAATGAAATAAATGAGACACTTGCAGACGTTGAGCAGGTTTGGAAGCGACTATTTCCGAAGGTCCCATTTAACTACAATTTTACGAGCGAGGAATTTTCTAGTTATTTCGAATCAGAGAAACAACTTGGTACCATTCTTAGCATATTCGCTGTACTGGCTATTCTTTTAGGCGCACTAGGGTTATTTGGTCTTGCTTCTTTTTTGGCTGTAGAAAAGTCTAAGGAAATGAGCATCAGAAAAGTGATTGGAGCCAGTGAAAAACAGCTTACTCTTTTACTTGGATGGTCATTTTTAAGGATCGTACTCCTTTCAAATCTTATCGGTATTCCTATTAGCTTTTTTTTGATGAATGCATGGCTCGAAGACTTCATTTACAGAGACAATATGCCCGTTTATGCTTTTCTTTCCTCGCTGATATTCACTGTATTGATTGCTGGTTTGACGGTTGCATATCATTCTATTCGTACGGCGCTAGTGAATCCTGTCGAAATACTTTCACAAGAATAACATGAAGGACCTGGAAAACGCAATCGCCATTTTGGAACGTACACCTCAGGTCGTCAAGGCCCTTCTTCTGAATAGTCCAGAAGAGTGGGCTAGTATAGACGAGGGGGAGAGGACATGGAGTCCTGCAATGGTATTGTGCCATTTGATACGGGGTGACAAAAAATATTGGATGGACAATTTCAGAGTCATACTTCAGCAACAGCCTATTGCATTTGCTCCATTTCCAAAGGAAGGCCAATTTGATCATGTCTATTCTACTTCGATTTTTGAGTTGATTTCTGAGTTTACCACTATTCGCAAAAAAAATTTACGTGACATTACGGAAGCAGGTGTTAATAGAAAGGACTTGTCTTTGGTTGGAAATCATGCAAACCTGGGTCGGGTTCAATTGATTGAACTGTTGTCGGCCTGGGCCGTGCATGATTTAGAGCATGTTAACCAGATATCAAGAGTTATCGCCAAAAGCTTACGATCTAAAATTGGTCCGTGGGAACCTCACTTAAAAATTTTGAATGGTGATTGGAAACTTATGCGTGGCCCTCTAAAGACATTTAGCAATGCAAAAATCTGATTTGAGAACTGATCTGTATGCCATTAAGGCAGTTTAAACCAATGCAACTGAAAGTATGAAGAAAATCTTGTTCCGATTAGCTTTCAGAAATATTCGAAAGCAAAAACTGTATTCGATTATTAATGGAATTGGTTTAACCATTGGGTTGTGGTCATTTGTTATGATCATGATCTATGTCAAGCACGAACGGAACTTTGATAGATTCAATCAAAATTATGATCGGATCTACCGATTAACATCTGGCACAGAAGACAGAGGACCAACATCTGTTGTTCCATACAAATGGGGTGAAGCAATAAGGAATGATTGGTCAGAGGTTGAGCAGCTGGCAACGATTCTTAACATCACAATCGCTCTTACGGTAAGCAAAGATGATGAGGTATTTGCCCAACGGGGAATTGTTGCCGTTGACTCTTCGTTTTTCAAGATCTTTGATCTGCCCATCATATCAGGTGATCCAACCAAGCTACTGAGGTCCCCGAATAAACTCGTTATTTCCGAGGAAATGGTCTCCAAATATTTTTCGGAACAGGATCCCGTAGGTCAGGTATTGCAAATCAACCTTTGGGGAAATGAGGTGCAATTTGAAATAGAAGGCGTTGCAAAAAGTTTGAAGAACTCACACTTGCAATTCAAGTTCCTCATCCCCATGCAAACAGCCAGGCAGCATTTCTTTAATCCAAAGGCTTTTGATTCGTGGAAAGCACATTTTGCATATACCTACATATTATTATCTAACAAAATTGACTTAAGATCTGATCTAACTGATGTAATGGCTATGCTGAATCAGATCTTGGAAAGGCATGGAGGGAAGGAAATTAGTGAAAAGTATACTCCAAGCCTTCAACCTTTGAAAGATATCTATTTGAGATCTGAGCTTAGATCTGATTTTCAACCAAGAGGCAATGAAACCAATGTAAAGATTCTTGGATTCGTTGGGTTTGGAATATTGATTATGGCCATGATCAATTTTGTAAATATCTCTTCAGCTCAATCAATTCACAGATTAAAGGAATTTGGAGTGAAAAAAATTCTCGGAGCATCCAAAGCATCTCTCATTTTCCAGTTTATGATGGAATCCATTTTGGTATCAATTACAGCGCTGGCATTTGCTTTGTTTGCCACATCACTTTCAACTGAGGGCTTCAATAATCTGACCGGAATGTCGATTGCATTGAGTGAGGTATTTAGTTTTTGGAATGTGCTCATTATGTCTTTTGCAACTCTGCTAGTGGGTGTTTTTTCAGGGATTTATCCGGCATACATTCTTGCTTCCAAAAAGGAAACAAATATCCTGAGCTCGAGGCTGACCATTAAATCCGGTGCCCCTCGAAAACTACTTGTCATTTCACAATTTGTTATGGCGGCGATTTTGCTTGTTGCAACTGCGGTTGTCTATAAGCAGGTGACCTTTATGAGTAAAAAAGATCTAGGTTTTAGTCAGGAACAGGTTATCGTAATGGAGGATGCAAGAAATGTTGCACATGATCCTGCGAAGGTTCAGCTTTTGAGAGAAAGTCTGAGTACAATAGATCAAATAAGATTTATATCCGCTTCTTCCTCTTTTCCAGGTCAGACTACCTGGGCTTCAAGGTATATTCCGGAGGGATATGAGAAAAGCGAAAGTCTATCCATTTCCACCATATATGCAGATCATGATTTTCTAGAAACCTATGATGTTGAAATACTGAATGGAAGAGGATTTGATAGGTCTTTCATCTCGGATTCAACAGCTTTTATGATTAATGAAAAAGCAGTTGGATTGTTTACCTCAAATGATCCATCCTGGGGTACGAATCCAATTAATAAAAAACTATCCTTCGAACGGAGCGGAGAGGAAGGGAAGGTGATCGGTATTTTCAGCAACTTTCATGTCGGTTCTTTAAAGCAGGAGATCGAACCGATGATCCTTTGCATTAAACCACAGAATTTCTTTAGCATACAGATTAAGGTACAAACAGAGCAAATGGCATCTACTCTGCAGACTATTGAAAGCAAATGGAAACAGTTATTTCCGGAAGTACCCTTTACGTATAGCTTTATCGATCAACAATACGGAGCTTTATTTCAAGGAGAAATGCGGTTAAGCAAGGTACTTCAATTTTTTGCCCTTCTTTCCATCATGATAGCTATTCTTGGCATGTTTGGGCAGGCATCAATGCTTGCTTCAGAAAAATCCAGAGAAATTGGAATTCGTAAGGTTATTGGAGCATCCGAAAAGCAACTTGTAATAAAATTATCCTGGCAATTCCTAAAGCTTGTGGTTATTGCCAATTTGATAGCTATCCCTGTCAGCATCTGGTTAACACAAAATTGGTTGGAAACATATGCCTATAGGATCGAAATGCCGTATGAATTCTTTGCACTTGTATTTGCTGTCACTGTTTTCATTACCATACTCACCATAATCTATCACACCATAGAAACTGCTCTTTCTAATCCGGTAGATGTACTTTCCCAAGAATAACATGAAAGACTTTGAAAATCCACTTGCCATTTTGACACGAACACCTCAGATTGTAAAGGCTCTTCTTTTGAACTGTCCGGAAGAATGGGCTAGTATAGACGAGGGGGCTGAGACATGGAGTCCTGCTATGGTTTTGTGCCATTTGATACGAGGTGAAAAGGAATATTGGATGCACAATTTCAGGGTCATACTTGAGCAACGGCCTATGGCATTTGCTCCATTTCCCAAGGAAGGGCAATTTGATCATGTTCATTCTTCCTCCATTCACGAATTGATTACTGAGTTTACTAAGGTTCGGGAAGAAAATCTAAGAAACATTTTGGAAGCAGGTGTTAGAAGCGAAGACTTGTCTTTGGTTGGAAATCATGCAAACCTGGGTCAGGTTCGATTGTATGAACTGTTATCGGCCTGGGCTGTGCATGATTTAGGACACATAAACCAGATATCAAGAGTAATCGCCAAAAGTTTACGGTCAAAGGTAGGCCCATGGGAACCGTATCTTACTGTCATTAACCTTTAAGAAAGGGAGATACTTACTTAGCTGATACTTAATGGATGATCAGAGTGAAGTTGCAAAAGATCCCATAGATTACCGTAGAGATCTTTGAATACCGCCACTGTTCCATAGTCCGCTATTTTAGGTTCCCTTACAAATTCTATGCCCCGTAAAACCAACTCTTTATAATCTCTCCAAAAATCATCGGTGTGAAGAAATAAGAAGACCCTACCACCGGTATGATTTCCAATAACCTTCACTTGTTCGGCTGTTGACGCTTTGGCAAGTAAAAGAGAAGTTCCTTTTGACCCCGGAGGAGAAACCACTACCCATCTCTTATTTTGATCAGGACGATTAGTATCCTCAATTAATTCGAAGTTCAATTTTTCAGTATAAAACCTAATCGCTTCATCATAATCTTTAACTACCAATGAAACATGAATTATAGATTGCTTCATAATTTAGAAAACTCAGGAAACTGTGGTCCCGGCATCATTCCCAAATTTTTATTCAAATTGATTGTCTAATTGTTAATCAAGTTAAATTAATTTCACACATTCACCTAACGGGTTAAGTAATAGGGATGAAGCAAGATTATCTAAAAGAACTGGAACACCTTGGATTAATTGCCAGATTGAAGCGATTGAGTGACAATATGCTTTACAGTATCAGAGACATGTACAAACAAAAAGGCTTTGACATAGAACCCAATTGGCATTTGGTGCTGCTTCAACTCAAGAAACACAAAACGAGGACTATGACGGAAATATCTGATTCCCTAGGCCTTTCTCAACCAGCTGTTGTTAAAATGATCAATAAAATGAAAAAAAATGGATACATAGATGTCGTTGCCGATAATATTGATACTCGAAAAAAGCAGATAAGGCTATCGAAAAAAGCCAAGCAAAAATTGCCGGAATTCGAAAAGGTCTGGAATGAGGGTCAGGCGACTATTGAGCAATTACTAGAGAAAAATAAAACATTTGTTAAGCAGTTAGAGAGCATAGAAGATCAGTTAGAAGCCAAAAGCTTTAAGGATCGCGTGATGAGTCGGCTTTGAGAATAATAACATCAGTTTTCTACAAATCTCTGGTCCCAACAATATTCCTTATTATGATTGCGTAAGTCTATACGGTGGTCAATTGCTGCTTTTAGAGCCCTCAAAACAGATACCAGCATTTATTTCATTGAGTTCGTGTGATGGTATACCGGTGTTAACCAGCTGCAATTCCGTTCCACCCTTTACGGGGTTAAAACTAATTGAGACATTCGTGTTAAAGTATTCAAATTGAAATCCAGTAGGTTCCGATCTATGTAGAATTTTAGATTGATATTCTTTGCCGTTAATGAACTCAAAATTTATATATCCATCTCGTTCCGGAGCTCGTTCTGCCCAGAAACTCTCCCGTCCCCTTTGAGAATCTATAAAGCGAAATACGGATTCCGGATTGGACTTTAATAATACCTTCCAGATTATGGTATCCTTCATAATTGTAGTCAGTTACTAAAGTATTTTAGGTACAGACATCATAAATATACTTAACTAGTTATGTATAAAATGAATTTTTACTTAACTTGTTAAGCAAAAGAAATATATGAAACGTAGAGATTTGATTAAAACCTTTGGCTTTTCACCATTACTCTTTACAAATCTGCCGTTTATTAATGACACTACAACTCACAATACCTTGGAAATGGAAAAGGAGAAATCCCCTAAATATCAAATGATTGGCAATACACCGCTTCTCAAATTGGAGAAGTTGACTCAACCAGACTGGGCAGATATCTATGTAAAATATGAAGGGGTAAATCCTACCGGGAGTATGAAGGACCGTATGGCTCTATCTATGATTGAGGGTGCTGAGAAAAGAGGAGATCTAAAGCCTGGAGGAACTGTCATAGAGTATACCGGAGGAAGTACCGGTAGTTCTTTGGCTATGGTCTGTGCCATGAAGGGGTATAAAGCTCATTTGGTATCTTCAGAGGCATTCGCAGAAGAAAAATTACTAACGATGAAAGCCTTTGGTGCTGAGCTAGAGGTAATGCCCAGTGACAATGGAAAGCTAACAGCCAAAGTTATTGACAAAATGATATCCCGAGTATCCGAATTGAAAGATCAGGAAAATACTTTCTGGTGTGATCAGGTCAATAACGTAGACAATCGAAATGGTTATCATTCAATGGCCAGGGAAATTATGAGTGTTTTAGGAACAGAAATAGATGAATTTGTTACAGTGGCTGGTGGTGGTGGGTGTTTTTCGGGAAATTCGGAAATTTTAAAGAAGGAAATCCCAGGGATAAAGTGTATCGCCGGAGAGCCCTACTATGTACGCAATATTTCCGGGGGAGATACATCTGGCACCCACAAATTGGAGGGAATTGGACTTTCGTTTGTGCCCTCCATATTACGCACAGACTTGATTGATGAAATTATGCAGATCAAGGATGAAGACGCCTTTGATACAGCCCGGGCACTTGCAAGGTTGGAAGGTATTTGGGGTGGTTACACTTGCGGTGCAAACGTGTGGGCGGCTATTCAAAGGGCAAAAGCCCTTGGGCCTGGCAAGAAGGTTGTTACGGTTATTATCGATTCCGGATGGAGGTACTTGAATGGAGATCTTTACAAGTAGTCAAATAATTGGTCGACCTGTATTTCTCATCTTCTTCATTCTGTCTATCAATTTGATGGCCCAGGATATTGAAGAAGAGCACTTGCTTGATGGGACGTCTTTAGAATACCATTATCAAAATGGGACAGCGGTGAAGGCGAATTTTCTAAATGGCAAATTCCAGTTCAAATGGATCAAAGGTCCTCGCAAAGGGAGAGAAGGTTCTGAAAATTATAGATCCCGAAAGATTGGTGACAAGATGTATCTGGTCAGTTTTATTGTCAAAGAATCCGGGTCTTTCGTGAGTTTGGTTTTTAACTTCAATCAAAGTGTGATGTATTCTGCATCGCTGATAAATCCAGGCAAAGAATACCAAAGTCATGGATTTAATGGTGGGATAATCAAGTATTTACAACTCGTAGAAGCGAACCCGTAGAAGATGGTGGACATGCGAGCTATGCTAAGAAAAACGTATATGAGGAAATCATTAACCTCTGTAATATTTATCCTAGTCAATTTTTTATGCTTGGGACAGATTGAAGATGAGAGTACTGCAATCAAACAACTGATTGATACTTATTTCCATGGTCAGCGAACCGATAACCCTGATCTAATCAAGAGTGTTTTTCACAATGATTCAGCATTAGAATTTATAAGTGCCAGGAACGGTACCTATCAAATCATCTCGATTGAAAAGTATTTGACTTTTTTTTCAAATAGTCGGACCAGAGAATTTGAATCAAGGATATTCTATATAGATGTCACTGGTACTGCAGCAAATGCCAAGATATTGGTTAAATACCCTGATTTCCAGTATACGCATTACCTAAATATGCTTAAGACATCAGATGGTTGGCAAATTGTAAGTAAGATTTCGTGTCAGGAAGATTTCTAGACTTACTTGTCAAAAAAGTGAAGAAACAAAAACCTAAAGATATGCAGTTTTATACCATCGGAGCTTACCATTCCTCGGCTGATGAGTTCTTCCAGAAACTTATTGACCACAATATTGACACCTTTTGTGATATCCGGCAAAAAAGGGGTGTTCGAGGATCTCAATACAGTTATGTAAACAGCAAAAGGTTACAAGATAAGCTTGCAGTTCTGGGTATAAACTATGAACATGTTACAGGGCTGGCACCAACTGATGAAATCAGAAAAGTTCAAACGGAAATTGATAAAGAGCAAGGGGTGAAATACAGAGACCGGGAGCAGCTAAGTAATCCATTTATTCAATTATACAGCGGCAGGGTCCTTAACAAGTTTGATTTACATTCGTTTGTTTCTAATATGGAAAAGTCGGATTCGAATAAAGTAGTATTGTTCTGTGTAGAACAAAATCCAAATGCCTGTCATCGAAGTATTGTGGCCTCGGAGTTGAAAAAAATGGGATATCCGATCATTCATTTGTGATGCGGACTGCTATTATTGGTGCCGGCGGCGTTGGTGGTTATTTTGGGGCGAAACTTGCCAATACTGGAGTCGACGTTACTTTTTTAGCCAGGGGTGATCATTTAAGAGCTATAGAAAAAGACGGCCTTAAAATACGAAGTATTCTGGGAGACTTTCACCTTAAAGATTGTCAGGTGACCTGTAACATTGGAAACATAGAACCGGTCGATTTAATTATCCTGGCGGTAAAGGCATGGCAGGTTGAGCCCATATTGGATGAATTGGTTCTTCTACTTCGCCGGAATGGATTGGTATTATCGATGCAAAATGGGGTATACACGGTTGATCAACTGCTACAGTGTCTCCCTTCCAGAAATGTTGCCGGAGGTGTTTGTAAAATCCTTAGCGAGATCCAGTCTCCGGGTATCATCAATCACTTTGGTGTAAAACCTTCTGTAGTAATTGGAGGACTAGGGAGTGATCAGAATATGGAACAGCTAAACAAGGTAGGCTTAGCGTTCAAAAAAGTGGATATCGACTACCGCATAAGCAAGGATATCATGGTTGATATATGGAATAAATTTGCCTTTATCTGCATTGGAGGGCTTTTAGCTGTTCATCGCGTACCACTTGGTACTCTTCGGGAATTCCCTGAGACCAGGAAACAGATCATTGGTCTGGTCACCGAGATCTTCTGCCTGGCGGAAAAAATCGGGATAAACCTACGGAGCCATTCCATAGACGAAATCCTTGATTTCATAGACGCTTTACCGAAAGAGACAACCTTTTCCCTTTCACGGGACATTTGGGAAGGCCAACCATCTGAATTGGATTACCAGAATGGGGCGGTGGTGCAATTAGGGGAACAATATGGGATTCAAACACCTGTAAACCGGTTGGTCTATTTCCAACTGGAACCTTTGGAAAAAATCGCCCGAGCTATTAAAACGACTTAGTGGAAATCGGTGAAATCAGGGACTGTTAATTTATATATTTTATTTTGTGTCATCACCTGGGGATCTTCCTATGTTTTTGTTGAGATAGGACTAAAAGACTTTACTCCAAGCCAATTGGCCAGCTATCGATTTTCCATTGCGTCAATGACCATGATGCCCATACTATTTATACGGAAAGTTCGGATACCAAACCTCAAAGAGTCCCTTATTATATTGGTGATATCTTCAGTTGGTGTGTCTACTTATCAAATAGCCCTTAACCTCTCAACCCTTTATTTTTCGGCTAACAATGTAAGTTTTGTTGCAAATTCTATCCCGATTTTCATTACTGCTTTATCCGGAGTATTACTTAAGGAGAAAACAAGCTTAGTTGGGTGGTTTAGTCTATTCATTGGGTTGTTTGGGGTGGCTATTTTGAATTACAATGGAGGATTTCAGTTTGATTGGCGGGTTTTGATCTTGTTGATTATACCACTATCTGCTTCTATTTTTTTCATACTTCAGAAGTCATTACTCAAAACCCTTAAATCCTATGAAATCATGGTTTATACCATCATAGCCGGATCCATGATCCTCCTTCTATATGATCATACCTTTTTCGGTGCAATTCGAGATGCGCGTACGCTCTCCAATATGGCTATAGTCTATCTGGGAATAATCCCAACGGCAATCGGTTATACGTTGTGGGCGCAAGTATTGACAAAAATGGATGTATCCCTGGCTTCCAGATTCATTTATCTAGTTCCGGTTGTGACGATTATATTTTCGGTTTTGCTACTTGGAGCAATCCCCGGTCTAAACACTTTCGTTGGGGGAGGAGTGATCTTGTCCGGTGTTTATATATCTCAGATGAAATAAGTGATCCCGTTCATTATGAGTCGCACAAACGAATAAACTGATTTCAATCAACCGTAGGATTTGCAAAAAATTTCAATATTAATTACATATTAATTAACTAGTTAAGTAGTTTTATTAACTAGTTAAGTAAATACGATATGCAGAAAGCTTTACTTATAGTACTTGTCTCATTTTTAACTATCTTTTGTGATGGTCAGACACAAGAAATTCCTTTTCATCTAACCAATGAAGGACATATACTGATCCAAATAGAAATAAGAGATAGTATTAAGGCTAATTTCATATTTGATACAGGTGCTGGTCTCAATGTAGTTTCTGAAAAGACCTTCCAGATTCTAAAATCAAAGTCTACTGAGGAAGGATTTTTTACCGGTTATAGACATGATGGAGATCGTTTGAGTGGGGTTATTTACTCGACCCGTGAAATCTCATTTGCCGGGATAAATAATAAACTAATTTTTGGAAAATATGATGCATTAGATGCCTTTGGAATTGACGGGTTGTTATCTCTTAAGTTTTTTGAGGATACTCCATTTACAATTGATTTTGTTAACAAGAAAATCATCCTTCTGGATGCGGAAAATGTAGAAAGGCTTGTCCTCAAGAATCTTACAGTCCCGATTTCTTTGCATACAGTCGGAGAGACGTCAATGGATATGTACATCCCTTTATGCATCGGTGATATTACGTTGGATGCCCAATTCGATACGGGAAGTGGATTTGGAGCATATATACTTAATCCATACTTCATTGATAAGCTTGATTTGGATAAAGATGAAGTGGATCTGAAAAAATATGTAACACCAATATCAAATACTTCATTAGTTGATTCAGTTTTTCAGGTTGATGAACTAAGCATTTGTTCTCCCTCAGCTTACATTTCAGAAGAGAATGTAAAGCTTTTTTTCAGGGAGGGAATGATTCATGAGGCTCTTATAGGTAGTCATTTATTCCGAAACAAGAAGATTACTATAGATCTTAACAGAAAGCTCATGGTAATCAGTGAATAGCATATAGTAATTAAACGAAATAAAAATGATCCAAGCGGTTAAAATAGAATTTCAGTTCAAGATTGACTCTCCAATTGGCAAAGTATGGAATAGTCTTGTAAACGAGGCTACCCAATGGTGGACTAAAGATTTTTATAGCAGTCCAAAAACCAAGGCATTTCATATTGAAGCGAAACCCGGAGGGAGAATGTACGAGGATTATGGAAATAATGAAGGAATGGTTTGGGCCGATGTATTTCTTGTGGACTCACCTAATGTTCTTGAACTGAAAGGGAACTTGTCTCCTCAGTTTGGCGGGCCTGCATTTTCTTATTTGCGCCTGGCATTAGAAGATAAGGGTGAATATACAATGATGAAGGTGTCGGATCACTTAATAGGTGCATTAGATGAAAATAGTCAAAAGCAAATTGCTAAAGGTTGGAAAATGATTTTTGAAGAAGCTTTCAAGAACTATGTTGAGAAAAAATGAGACCAAATCATGATAGTTCGGAGCGTGATGGAGCGTGATAATGATTATCTGTACAAGATTTTCAAGAAGGTCATTGAGAAGGGTGATTCATTTGTTTGGGATTCATCAACCGGTCCATCCGATTTCAAAAAGTATTGGCTGGCACCTGATATGACCACTTATGTTTTGGAAAACGAGGGGTCAATAATTGGCTCGTACATGTTGAAACCGAATCACAAAGGATACGGGTCTCATATTGCAAACGGCGCCTACATGGTAGACCCGAATTTTCAAGGTAGAGGAGCAGGGAAGTTAATGAGTACTCATTCCATTAAAGAGGCCAAACAATTAGGGTTTAAAGCCATTCAGTTCAATATTGTGGTGAGTACAAATGAGCCAGCTATACGTTTGTGGAGAGCGTCCGGCTTTAATATCATTGGCGTAATCCCAAGGGGATTCAGGCACAAGCAATTCGGTTTTGTGGATGCGTATATTATGTATTTAGAATTATAAAAGTTTAATCGAATGAAAAAAGACACGCTTCTTATTTTAATGCTATTTCTAGCTTATTTTGGAAGAACACAGGTTCGTGAAGACGAACTTTTATCTGTATTTGATGATCAATTCGTGGCATTTAATGAGCAGGATGTTGATCGTCTGGTAAATAATGTTTCGGATGATTTTAAATGGTTTTATATCACTTCCGATACATTAATCCTTGAAGTTGCCGGAAAAGAGAATTTTAGAAAGAGCATGGAGACCTATTACAGTTTCCTAAAAAGCCCGGTGATATCAACGGTTGAAGAATACACCATCCACGCAAATAAAATCTCATTCAAAGAAGTGGTGGAGCACAAGGATGGCAATGGCCAAATTGTAACCTCTTCTGCCATGGGAATATATGAAATAAGGGATGATAAAATATCGCGGGCATGGTACTTTATTGAGTGAGCCCAGGTTTCGATCTCCAAGCCCGGGTCATTAATTTAAATTGAATCCGGAATCTCAAATTGTATATTTGCATTATACGTTTTGAGATATGAGAATAAGAAGCAAAATAAGTAGTCCATATATTGAAGAGAAAGATTATAAGATTGCGGAGTTATCTGATGCATTGGCTCATCCACTTCGTGTGGCTCTGGTCAGGTACTTAAATGAAAAAGATAGTGGAAATGGTTTAGACAATGTCACATGTAATAAGGACCTTGTAGAAATGTTCGATTATTCACAATCCACTATTTCTCAACATGTGAAAATTCTTAAAGATTGTGGGCTTTTTTTGACTGAAACCAAAGATAAGTTTACGTTATATTATCTGAATCGGGATTTGATGGAAGAGTTAGCGGCTTTTATCTCGGGGCTTATTCCCAAAAGAATTTCTTGAGCCATCTTCCTCAATTGAGGATGGGAAGAACGGACAATTCGGGCCTCCATTAAACAAAGTAGATTTTTGAATGAATATGATGCAGAATAAGTTCACAATGATTCGTAAATCGCTTATATACGATAATAATAGATTATGAAATTCAATATTTGGTTCTGTATTGTCTGCGTAGTTTTCGTTCAGTGTTCTAGTACCAAAAGCTACGTAATTGAAGAGAGAGATTTAATTCCTGAAGGAACCGCTTTTGATAGTAGGACAGGAATTTTATATATCGGGAGTCTTTATAAACAAAAGATAATAACTATGATGCCCGATGGTGAAATTAAGGACTTAATAAGTCAGCGGGAGTTTGGTGAATTTAGCCCAGTTGGTATGGAGGTAGATGCAAACCGAAACCTACTATGGATAGTTGCAGCCTCCGTTCCATTTGCAATCTCTGTCGATAATCATCGATGGATAACGACAATTCTGGCATTCGATTTAGACAGTAAACAACTAATAAACCACTATAATATGATTGAAGATCCCGGAACTTACTTTAACGATTTGACTGTGGCAGCTGACGGCAATGTTTATGTAACGGAGAGTACAGGTGCACATATCTACAAGTTGGATTTTGAGACCCATAACATTTCAAAATTCATTGAACTAACAGGTTTTAATTACCCAAATGGGATTGCATATTCAGAATCAGAAGATTGCCTATTTATAGCAACTATCCAAGGATTAGTAAGGTTGGACATTCAAACTAAAAACTTTGAATTATTGAAGTGCAAAAAAAGTCATGATATTAGAGCCTTAGACGGTCTCACTTTATTGCCAAACTACTTCATTGGTCACCAGGGTAACAGGGTTCTACAATTATATTATAATGATCAGATCACTGAGATAACAGCGGTAGAAACATTTGATACCGGTGATGAATTTGATATGAGTACAACTGGCGACATTGGCAACGGGTACTACTATTATATTGTCAACTCACAAGTAATTAGTGGAATTGATTGGAAAGAGAACCGAATAAAGGCATTGGACAGTTTAGAGAATGTGATTATAAGGAGAAAGAAATTATAGGTTCGGCTTCGTTAAGTTTATATGAAGGACGAGCATCATTGAATGACTTCTATCAACCTCTTTAATATCTGGAAATTATTAGATTTCAATTAATCGATTTTAATAGTATTTAGTAACTACTTTACCACTATATTCGTATATCGCAATTAAACGATGCATATGATAAGTAGAAATAATTTACCCATTGCCATTATTGGTGGCGGGCCCATTGGATTGGCTGCCGGATCTCATTTGAGTCTAAGAAATGAATCATTTATTCTTCTGGAAGCAGGCCCTCAAATTGCAGATAGTGTTCATCAGTGGAAGCATGTCTCCATGTTTTCTCCATGGAAGTACAATATAGATGAAGCCTCTGCAAGCATATTGGACAAGTATAATTGGCAAGCGCCGAACAGTAAACGTTTACCTACTGGTAAGGAATTGATAGAAGACTATCTAGGACCATTGTCTGAAACCGATGAAATTAAACCTTACATTAGGTTGAATTCAAGAGTCGAATCCATAAGTCGCAAGCGAATTAGTAAACTGAGAAATTACGGCCGTGAAAATGCTCCATTTGTTCTGCGAGTAGTGACACCAGATGGGAATGAAGTTATTGAAGTCAAAGCAATAATAGATGCATCGGGAACCTGGAAAACACCAAAGCCTGCTGGCGCTGATGGTCTTCCGGCTATTGGAGAAGAGTTAGTACAAGACTACATAACCTATGGAATCCCTGATATTTTGGGAAATGATAAAAAAAGATACCAAGATAAAAAGGTAGCTGTTGTAGGGGGGGGTCACTCAGCAATAAATTCACTATTGGAATTGGCAGACTTGAAGAAAGAGTCAGAGGGAGTGAATTTACATTGGATCCTTACCAAGGCAAATGTGGAAGATGCATATGGGGGGCTCGATAATGACGAGTTACCAGGTCGAGGAAGAGTTGGTCAACGAGTCAAAGAATTAGTTGAGTCCGGAATTGTAAAAGTGCATACTCCATTTTTTATCGATTCCATGGAGAAGATTGATAGACAAATCAAAATCAAAGGTCAAACGAGTGATTCGGATAACGCAATTAGTGTTGATGAGATAATTGTGGCCACTGGTCTAAAACCGGACCTTGATATGCTTAGGGAATTAAGAATATCTGTTGACGAAAGAATGGAAAGTCCTGTGAAATTAGCCCCAATGATTGATCCCAATATCCACAGCTGTGGATCTGTTGAGCCACATGGCGAGGTAGAGCTTCGTCATCCAGAGAAAGATTTCTACATAGTGGGCATGAAGAGCTATGGTAGGGCTCCTACTTTCTTGCTGGCCACAGGGTATGAACAAGTAAGATCAGTGGTTGCCGGATTAGTAGGTGATTGGGATGCGGCCAGAGAAGTTCATTTGAAATTACCGGAGACAGGTGTTTGTGGCGTTCCGAAAGCAGTGGATCCAAACCTGTTGAACGTTGCCAAAACTCAAGAATCGTCATGTTGTGACCCAGAACCAGCTAAAGTAGACTTGGAAATTGTTCATGAGGAAAAGTCAGGTTGCTGTTGATTGCCTAAAAATTAGCTGTTTTGTATGCCAAAAAAATTCAATACGTTAGCTGTCCATGCAGGTTCCGACCTGAACGCTCATTTCGGAGCTTTAAATATACCCATATATAATGCCTCAACTTTTGCATTTCCGGATGCTGAACAGGGCTCAGCTATTCATGAAGGGGAGACTCCTGGATACTTTTACAGCAGAATAAACAATCCAACTCAAGAAGCTCTTGAAAAGGCCCTTACGGAACTAGAATTTGGGGAATCCGCCATAGTGTTTTCTTCAGGAATGGGGGCGATCTCGAATGCAGTATTAACATTTTGTAAGAAAGGAGATCATATCATAGCACCAGAATCCATCTATGCTTCTACAAGCGGTTTGTTGAAATACCTGGAGGAAGCTTTGGGTATTGAGGTTTCTTTTGTTGATGCCACGATCCCATCAAACTACGAAAAGGCCATCAGAAAAAATACAAGATTGCTATACCTCGAGTCACCGGCCAATCCGACTCTCAAGCTCTGCGATATTGAAAAGCTGGTTGCATTGGCTAAAAGTAGCTCCTTATATACCTTAATGGACAATACATTCGCAACCCCTTATAATCAAAATCCAATAGCAATGGGCGTCGATGCAGTGGTTCATAGCATGACCAAATACATAGGTGGACATGCTGATATTTTGGCTGGTGCTCTAATTGGTAAAAAAGATTTTATAGAGAAATGTAGATGGAATACCAATAAATATTTCGGAGCTGTTCCTGCTCCTATGACCTGCTGGCTTGCGCATCGAGGGATTAGAACTTTGGCATTAAGGATGGAGCGCCATAACAAGAATGGCTTGACGGTTGCCATGTTTCTTGAGAATCATAAAAAAATCAAAAAAGTGCATTATCCAGGTCTCGAATCTCACCCACAGCACACTCTTGCTAAGAAGCAGATGAAAGGATTTGGAGGAATGATCTCCTTTGAAGTGGATGGAGCAGAGCAGGGTAGAAGGCTGGTGAACAATGTGGAGCTCTGCACACTTGCAGTGTCATTAGGTGATGTATCTACCATTATCCAGCACTCCGCTAGCATGACACATGCTTCCGTTCCGAAGGAGCTAAGAGAGAAGGCCGGGATCACTGATGGAATGCTGCGATTATCGGTTGGTATTGAAGACAGCAATGATATTATTGAAGATCTTGAAAATGCCTTGAAAGCGGTTTAGTCTGATATTGAACTGAACGATCGATATAAATGAACAGGATATGTCGGAATTGACTTCTATTGGAAAAGAAAGTACAAGGTTGCAAGTTAAATGACTTATGAAAATCACCGAATTACTAATTGATTGCCTTGAAAAAAGTCCAATTATACTGAAAGAACTCATTGAACAAGTTCCTGCCCAAAAATTAAAGGAAAGAAGAAGACCAGGTAAATGGTCCATACATGAGAATGTTTGCCATCTCGCCCAAGCGGAGATTATGATCCAGAAGAGATTTGAAAAGTTCAAGACAGACCCTGCACCTGTGTTCAATCCTTATTTACCTGGTAAAACAGTTCCGGATGGAGGGCTGATTGATCTAAATATGAATGAACAACTTGAGAAGTTTACAGAACTTCGGGCAAAGACAGTAGACCTTATTAAGAATTATGATGCAATCCTTTGGAAGAAGAAAGGCAAGCATTCCGAATATCTGGAGTATGATGCTGTCATCCTTCTAAGGCACACTCTTATGCATGATCATTTTCATATGTATAGGATTGAAGAACTATGGTTAACAAAGGACGAATTTTTATGAAACCAGATCTAATTGACACCCTGGAACCACTTACCTGGCTAATAGGTACCTGGGAAGGGCAGGGGAGCGCAAAGTATCCCACTCATGAGGACTTCAAGTATGAAGATTGCATGATGTTCAAATTAATTGAACAGTCTTTTGATAAAGAACCACTTATCCATTTTGAGGAAATAGCATGGGTGGTTGACAAGGACGAAAAAGAATTTAAACATTGGGAAACAGGATATTTTAAGCCAGAATCTAATGGATCTATCCAACTTTACGTTTGCCATAATACCGGTAGGATTGAGATCACCTACGGCTCCTTCAATTCAATTGATTCTACATCTAAATCTTTTGAGATTGAATTTAATAGCGAGTCAATCCGGAACGATCAAGGAACGAAGACTGCCCTTAAAAGCAAAAGAAGATTGATCCTCATGAATGGCAACCTCAACTACGAATTGGCCATGGCTACTACGGATGTGAAAAAAATGACCGATCATTTGGAATGTCAATTACTTATGCAATGATTATTTATATTTTGATGGGCACTACGATTGGTCGATAAAAGGATATATAATTAAGGGATCCAGACATTATCTCACTACTTTTTTCTCCTTCTTGAATTAAGATTCTACATTACATCTATTTATTCATCGTATATCGTATATTTACGATATTAAAATATCGATTCTATGGAGATGTTATTTCTGATCTTTGGAATTTTAGTAGGACTACTTGTTCCTGGCCTTTTTGTTTTTGCTCTTTTAAGTGGTGTTCGAAATATTGAGGAGCGGTCGCAAGCAAACAGATTACGAAACTGGATATGGGGAATAGTGATCATATGGTGTACCCTGATTTGGATTACTTCTGTAAATACCCTCTGGGCGTGGGATCAAGATGCTCTGTTGCCACAGTTTCTATTACCGTTATTCCTACCAATAATTCTAGGTTTGTTGCTTCTGATTTTTAATAAGAACTTTCAAAAACTAGTAGCATCAATTCCATTGAATATCCTTGTGGGTGTACAAACATTTCGTCTGGCTGGCGGTATGTTTCTAGTTACTTCTGCTCAAAATATTTTGCCAAAATGGTTTGATCTTGGAGGGTATGGAGATATAGTTACTGGAATACTAGCAATAATCGCTGCATATGCTATTGCTAATAAGTCTGAAAGTCAAAAAACATTCTTCTGGCTTTTTAGTATCGCGGGCATACTTGATCTACTGAATGTCGCTACATTGCTTTTATGGTATTATCCTTCCTGGTATGATGGAGTTCCAAATAGTGCTCCAGCTCTTGAATTTTCTTTGGTCATGATACCAGTATTGGCGGCTCCAATGGCAATGTTACTGCACATTTTTAGCATTTACAGTTTTGTCAAAAAGTAGCATTGTGATTTAAGAGGCAGAGGAAGTCTCCGGCCATGTAGTGGAATAGCAATCAAATCTAATTTCGTATGGTGGCCTGTATGAAAAAAGCCGACAAAACATCAGTCATTGTCGGCCATTCAAAACCCAATGGTCGCATCACCGAACAATTGGAATTACCTAGTTCTATTTTAAAAATCTTCTAAGTTAATTAGATTTCAAATTGTATATCGCAAATATACGTTTTAATCTATAATTACCCTTACTTGTCTTATTTATTATCGTATATTTACGATATACTATATTAATATCTCTCGTAGCAAAAACAGTATTAGAGCAATAACCATGGGATCAACAATTTCCAGAAAAAGAGTACTGCAGACAATAAGTCTTGCGTTTACGGGGATTCTTTCATTCTTCCTTATTAGAAGGAGTCCCTTTGAGAATTCGAAAAAAGATAGCCGATTGGTTATGGTAATGGATCTTGAGAAGTGTATTGGATGTCATGCCTGCACGGTCGCTTGTAAATCAGAAAATGGAGTTGCCTTAGGGGTATCACGGACGAGGGTATTGGAAAAGGAGCATGGCACCTATCCGGATACCTCCAGATTCTTCTTGCCAATGATGTGTAATCACTGCGAAGATGCTCCTTGCATTTCGGCTTGCCCCAACGATGCCATTTTTCAAAAAGACAATGGTTTGGTGGATATTAACAAGGACAAATGTAAGGGAGTTGGAGCCTGCGTAGGTGCTTGCCCATATGGAGCGATATATATCAATCCAGACAATTCACCTGATGAATTCATGACTGATTACTCTGCAAGACAAGTTGGAAAGGCAGATAAATGTAATTTCTGTGAAGAGCGACTGGATCAAGGATTGGAACCAGCTTGTTCCAATACATGTCCAACGGATGCCCGAATATTCGGTGATTTGAAAGATGAGCACAGCAAGGTGTTTCATTTGATTGAAGAGGGTGAATTATCAGGACTACTTGAAAACGAAGGAACCAAACCCCAAGTCTATTACAAGGGAGGGTTACCAGAGATATTTAAAGTTAAAAAAGCAATCAACAATAGAATTTGAAATGGATAGACGAGAATTCGTTCAAATCGGGGCTATCGGATCAGCTGCTATTTTTCAAACAATCGACTCCCTGGCCAATCCCTCATTACAAGAGCCGGCTGATAAAACTGCTACTGTCCGAAATGAAATTCCATCCGCTTGTTGGCAATGTGTTTCCAGGTGTTCGATCATCGCATATACCGAGGGAAAAAGACTGGTAAAAATTGAGGGGAATCCTAAATCACTTAGGAATGAGGGTAAAGTCTGTGCAAAAGGCCAGGCTGGAATAAATCAGATGTATAATCCTGACCGGATTCTATATCCACTAAAAAGAATAGGTAAACGTGGAAGTGGAAAATGGGAAAGGATATCATGGGATGAAGCGCTCGATTTGTTGCTTAATGGAGGAGATATTGAAGGAAACCCAGTTAAAGGACTCAAAACATTGAGGAATGAAGGGAGTCCCGAGAAATTTCTTTTTCACTACGGTAGAATGGTGGGTACTGATTATTTAATCAATATCAACTATTTTCTGAGAGCATATGGCACTTCCTCAATAGGTAATCATGATTCAATTTGTAATAGAGCAGGTTCCATCGCCTATATGTTAACAGGAGACGTTCGCTCCACCAATAGCTTCGAGGATGTGGAGATTATTTTTAATTTCGGAAGAAGCTTGCTTGAGGCCGGCCTTGATCATATCCCAATTGTAAGGCAGGTCGCCAGAATGCGAGAGCGGGGCGTCAAAATCTACACTTTCGACGTCAGGCTTTCTAATACTGCAGCAAAATCTGACAAGTGGATCCCCGTAAAGCCAGGTACTGATTTGGCCGTGGTCCTGTCTTTATGCCATGTACTGATTCAGGAACAATTATTTAATAAGCAAGAAGTTGAAGAAGTGGCGAATGTTACAATTGACGAGCTCACTGAACATTTGGCTGAATATACTCCGGAGTGGGCGGAAAGTGTTTCGGGTGTTCCGGCTTCCCTTATTGTAGACTTAGCTACCGAATACGGCATGGCTCATAAAGGGATGTGTACCGCATTCAGGGGTGCATTTATGCACTACAATGGGGTGGAAGCGCAAAGAGCTATTTTCATGCTTGATGTAATCGCCGGTAATATTGGTCCGATGGTTAGAAGCGTAAAACGACCTCAATGGAATTATCCATTCCCGATGCCTTCACGACCAACGAACAAGTTGAATATTTTTAACGGTGATGATGGTCAGTTTGCGGTTCCTGATGGAAGTGTTTCTCATCAAATTCTTACACAAATCAGGAAGGGAAATGGAACCCCTGAGATCTATATGGTTTATTGTCATAACCCGGTCTATTCAAATGGTAATTGTAGCGAAAATGCGGAAATCTATAAGGACACAGATAAAATTCCCTTTCTTGTTTCCGTCGACGTTGGATTTAGCGAGACCACGGAATTGGCTGATTTGATTCTGCCAGATGCTTCATTCCTGGAGCGTTGGACAGCAGAAGGAAAGCCAACAGAAAGTGGTATCCCTGAATATTATATTCGTCAACCGGTTCATGAGCCCCTGGGTGAGTCCAGAAACTTTGTTGACGTGGCCTGCTGGCTGGCCAATGAGATGGAGCTTGGTTTAGGATTCAGCTCTGCTGAGGAGTTTATCAAAAGCACATGCAACAACACGGAAGGATTGAAAGAAGCCGGGGGTTTTAATTATATGGTTGAAAACGGAATATGGCATGATACGACGGCCAAACCAGAATACGTAAAAAGAAAGAAATTGCGTTTGTATTCGGAGAGACTGAGCAATGCCGGATTCTCCGGATTGCCAGCTTGGTTTTCGCATCCCTCTCACAAGAAACTTGCCGAAAAACAACTTATCCTGACCACGTACAAAGTAAATGTTCACACCCACTCCCGAACTCAAAATTGTAAATGGCTCATGGAACTATATCATGAAAATCCAGCATGGATTAACGCTTCCACTGCTGAGCGCCTAGGAATCCATGATAATGATTGGATTAAATTAGAATCTGAAATAGGAGAGTTTATTACCCGAGCGAAAGTAACTCAAGGGGTCCATCCGGATGCTATCTCCATTTCCAATCACCTGGGTCATTGGGCTTTTGGTCAATACGCTTCCGGCAAAAAAACTCCAGTATATGAAGAAAATGAATCAGATACTCAACTGAAATGGTGGGATGAACACGGAATGCATCTGAACAAAATTGTACCCAATTTTGGTGATCCCATCTCAGGTTCTTTATGCGCAAATGATACTGTAGTAACCATTGAGAAGGTTTAACTATGGACAAGCTTAATGAACAAGTACGGATTTGGGGGTTTCAGACGATTCCTTGACCTGACAATACCCCGTTAACTAAATAATAGACTCCCTTAAAGGTATTTCGCGGTTTTTGAAAGCACTATCCATGATCTTGTGTGTTGATAATCCCTTTATTGATGCATTGATGATGACGTGTCCTATATTCTCTTCGGGTTCCGTTATTGAGATATTTCTTTGAACGAAATTTTAAGAAGGCCTTAAGTGCTTGAAATTTTTTTACTGAATAGGCAATTTTCTAATTCGATTCCCACTCGCTGCGTATATGGCGTTGCAAACTGCCGGAGCTACAGGAGGGAGGGAAATTTCTCCTAAACCTTCTGGGCTTTCTTGACTTTCTATTAGCTCAATTTCTATTTTCGGAGCTTCATTCATCCTTAACATCCGATAAGAATGGAAATTATCTTGTTTTACCATTCCGTTTTCGACAGTAATTTTTCCAAAGAGTGCTTGGCTCAAACCATCAATAATACCGCCTTCGATTTGAGCTTTAGCTCCAGACGGATTAATTACAATACCGCAATCTACTGCAGCCCAGAACCTATGAATTTTTACTCCATTATTTTCAATTGAAGCTTCACACACCAGGGCCACATAAGATCCGAAAATGAAATGGCAGGCAATTCCTCTGAAGACGCCTGATGGAGGTTGGTTTCTCCATTGTGACATTTCTGCAACTTTCAGCAGAACATTTTTTAATCTCATCGTACTGTATGACCCTGAATCATGATGCTCGTAAGGCATTATTTTGTCCTCTTCCAACAACTCTAACCTAAAATCAAGAGGATCCTTTTTTAGGCCATGAGCTATTTCATCAAGAAAACTTTGGATTACAAAACATGTTGAATTGTGCCCTGGGGCACGCCATGCTCCGGTAGGTATTTTTGTTACGACAGGTGTATATTCCAATTTATAATTTTGGATTAACCCTGCGGGGAATCCATCTGAAAAAATTTCAGAACTATGAGGGCTGACATTTGCCCCTCTATATTGATATCTTGATACAGTAGAAGCATTTACATGCCATCCAGTTAGCTTACTGTCCTTTATTGATGCCTGCATTCTGTAAATCCCCGCGGGTCTGTAGAAATCATGTTGAATATCATCTTCTCGACTCCAAACCACCTTGACTGGTTTATTTAATTTGTTTGACAAATAGGCTGCCTCTCCTGCGTAGTCAGCAAATAACCTTCTTCCGAACCCCCCACCAATTCTAGATACCTCAACTGAAATGTTTTCTCGAGCGATTCCCGTAGCTTCATGAGCCATATACCTGCATGTTCCGGGAACTTGCGTAGATCCCATAAGTTGCACTTTACCATCTTTAACACTAGCCAGGTAATTCTGCGGCTCTAAGGTTGCGTGTGCTAGAAATGGAAGTTGGTACTCACTATCAATAGTATTGTCTGCCTTTTTAAATGAGTCCATTACATCACCCTCATTTCTAACCTGGATTGATCCCTTTTTCTTGACGTTTGCAGCAAATTGAGTCTCAAGTTTTTTTGAATTTTCTTTGTCATTGCCATGATAAATCCATTCAACCTGAAGCGCTTCCTTGCCCTTAAATGCCGCCCATGTGGAATCCGCTATGACAGCCACGCCCGGGCTCCATCGTGTGGGATATTTATGGCCTTCAAGCTCTAGTACATCAATTACTCCAGGGATTTTAAGAGCCGGAGCTTTATTATATGATTTTATGGTTCCCTCAAACACAGGCGACTTCTTAATAGCCGCATAGACCATTCCATCAACTTTTACATCAATTCCATATTTCAAACTTCCGTTGACAATTTTAAGGTTATCCACTCCTTTGGTTGATTGACCAATTAGTTTGAATTCTTTTGTGCTTTTAAGAGGGACTTCTTCAGGGAGTGTGAACTCTGCTGCTTGGTCTACCAAATCTCCATATGCTAATTTTTTTCTACCATTTATTACATATCCATTTTTACATGTAAGTGACTGTTCATCAATATTCCAATGCTTAGCAGCTGCTTTAATAAATAGAAGTTTGGCTGAAGCTCCAACTTGCCTTAATGTCATAAAATTTGATCGTATTGCCGAACTACCGCCAGCAAGTTGTGTGCCTAAACGCTGATCGTATGGAGCTTGCTCAACAATTACTTTCTCCCAATTAACTTCCATTTCCTCTGCGACGATCAATGGCATTGAAGTCTTAACGCCTTGACCGATATCAGGATTTTTTGATATTATACGGATACTATTATCACTTCCAACTTTTAGCCAGGCATTTAGCTGGGTAATTACAACGGGATCTTCTTTGAAGCCAGTAAGATGAAAACCTATTACTAATGCTCCCGTAGAGAATCCTGTCACCTTAATGAATTCACGTCGGTTTATTTCTTTCATATCAATATTTAGCGGCTCTTTTTACTGCCTTCTTAATTCTTGGGTATGTGCCACATCTGCAAATATTTCCTGACATTGCAGCATCGATATCACCGTCAGTAGGATTAGCATTTTCAGAAAGCAGTGAAACAGCTGTCATTATCTGACCTGCTTGACAATATCCACATTGTGGTACATCTTCTTCTATCCAAGCCTTTTGAACAGGGTGTATTTCATCATTAGAAATACCTTCAATTGTAGTAATTTCACTAGATTTTATGGCTGAAATAGGTATTGAGCATGAACGAACGGGGGATCCATCTAAATGAATTGTGCAAGCGCCACAAAGAGATTTTCCGCATCCATATTTTGTCCCCGTCAGGTTTAAATTATCTCTAATTATCCATAGGAGAGGAGTATCAGGGGTGGCCTTGATTTTTCGAGTTTGACCATTAATCTTAATAAGGTAATCGTTCTCAAGCATATTTATCGTATAATGCTAATATACGAATAATGGATTAATTCGTTATCCTGAGAGACACTGTATTAAGAATTAAGAACTACAATTTTTTATTGAAGTCGGATGTAGATTCTGATTACTATTTTTGAATTTTTATCACAGCATAATACAATTGATAGGCACCAGATTTATTGTATTAAAAAAATCATTTTAAATAAAAATTGTTCTTACAGCCTTATTGAATCATTCGTTAAGCTATTTTATTGGACGCATAGTCAATAGGTAGTATAGGATTCCCAACATTCAAGTAAATTGGATATTCACTATAAACGTAATTGCGATGCGCATCAGAACAGAAGTTAGCAGTTCCTATATTTCAAAAGAGGATCATAAAATGGCAGAATTGGCTAATGCTTTATCACATCCCTTGCGAGTGGCTCTTGTAAGATACCTTAATGAAAAAGATAATGGTAAGGGACTTGATAATGCAACATGCAATAAGGACTTGGTTAAATTGTTCGAATACTCGCAGTCTACCATCTCACAGCACACCAAAATTCTTACTAACTGTGGATTATTCCGAGTAGAGCAGTTGGATCAATTCAGATACTATTTCCTTAACAGGGACTTGCTGAAGGAATTTTATGACTTCTTGATAAAACGGTGAAGATTAGAGAGGGTTGAGAAATCGTGTAACTAGTTAATATATAAATCGTATATCAACGATATACAATTTGACTAATTACTATGAGATACAAAATGTTTATCGCAGGGATTTTTACCTTGATGATATCTTGTTCCTCCTTATCACAAAATGCTCAACCTGGGATTCATCCTTTGGAGCCTGTTAGTGGTCATTACAAGGATTTACAAGAACTGGATTTAAGTCCCAATCCAACTCGGGCTTATCTTGATAAAATTGATTTTCCATCAGAAAGTTACAGCAGTGGCACATTGATTTATACAATGGCTTCACCCCATTACCTTTCAAAAGAGCAAGTTGATGAGCTTAAACTATCAGTAACTCCACCGGCAAGCAGCTCAGATCAAACCAAAGCCGAAATTGACTACTTACTTGAATGGCAAGAAAAACGAACAGGTAAGCAGATCGATAGATCCGTAAATGTATTGGCACCGATCGGTTATTGGCCACATGTAGACATACTTCCAACACACCGAAGGTATGACGAAAATCTTCACAATTTATTCTATGAGGGTAGGGAAGTATTTGGTGAAAAATGCACACCAGAAAACTATCCTGCAACCCGCAAACTATTAGCCGGAGTGACGAAAGATATGAGGATTATGGAGTTTGTAGTGAAATATCACATTTTAAGGCCAAGACCTTATCAAATCAGCGATGAATTAGAGCCCCTTGCTCTGATCCGTTCACCATCATATGCAAGTGGCCATACATTATGGGCCTATATTCATGCATTTACTTGGAGTGAGTTAGTTCCATCCAAAAGAAAGGAATTCTTGGAATTAGCCTACGAAGTTGGTGAATCAAGAGAAATCATGGGAATCCACTATCCAAGTGATGAAGAAGCCGCAAGAGTGTTGGCTCATAGGATGCTGACCGCAATGCTGGAGAACTCAACATTTAGAGGAGATTTGAAGGCTGCTAAAGAGGAGTGGAGATAATAAAAAATTTTAATGGAAGGATTTGTACTGATTTTTCCGCCCATACGTATGATTTTAATCCTTTCACTCCTCCTAATACTATTGAAATTTCCAGTTCCAGAAATTTTTCCTGATGCGGTTTTAACAGGATCCGAGATTGGATTTACGCTACCAGGGCAGTATATCTTCAGGACTAATACAGTGGTTGCTGTTTATTTTTTTCTAATTTATTCATCCTCAAAAGACTTCAGAACTAAAAACCCAATAGGATTATGTTGAAACTATTGTTTAAATCCCTAATACGTTCCCTTATTAAGCATAAGTTGTATACGACAATCAATGTTGTCGGACTCACTATTGGCATTGTCTGCTTTGCAATGATTATGCTGTATGTGGCACATGAGAATAGTTTTGATAATTTCCATAGCAAGAAAGAGCAAATTTATAGAGTAACTTCTTCTAACAAGGAGCGAAAAGCAGGTATTACTCCGTATGTATGGGGTCAAAATCTTGAAAATGATCTTCCTGAAATTCTAAGTCACACTACTTTCCAAATTCTTTCACTCACCATTAAAATATCCAATGATGTATTTTCCGAGGACAAGGTGATTACCGCAGATAGTACCTTCTTTGAGGTCTTCGATTTTCCGATAATAAAGGGTAACAAGTATAAGTTATTACACGAACCAAATAAAATTATCATTACTCCAGAGACAGCAGAGAGATACTTTTCAGGGCAAGATCCTGTAGGGAAACAAATTGAAATGAACCACTTTGGCACTTTCATCAATTATGAGGTTGGCGGTATAGTAGAATGTCCAAGGAACTCTCATATTCAATTTGATTTTTTGATACCTATCCATCATATACGAAGATTGTCGAATAATGCCTGGACATATGAAAACTGGAGAGCTCATTTTGTCAACACCTATTTATTGCTAGCTGATCATACCGATGTTAAAGAACTTGAAAATAAGTTTGAAGGATTCTTATTAAACCATGCTGGGGAGGAGGTAAGCAAGGTATATACCATTGGACTCCAGCCACTTCTTGATATTTATCAAAAAACTGATTTTCCTTTTGATTTTCAACCCAGGGGCGATCAACAAAATGTTCGCATTTTAAGGATCGTGGCATTAGGAATTCTTTTAATGGCAATAATCAACTTCGTTAATATCACCTCTGCACAATCTTTGAGAAGGGCGAAAGAAGTAGGCTTAAAGAAAGTATTGGGAGTCAAAAAATCAGCACTTTTCAAACAATTTATTGGGGAATCAACCTTTGTATCATTTGTAGCTGTCATAGTGAGTATGATGGTTATCATTTTTATTCTTCCATATTTCAATGAATTTACCGGTAAAGATTTCTCCGTTCAAGATTTATCCAATGTACAAAATATGTTGTTCCTTACCGGCATTGCTACTCTGGTTGGAGTTGCCTCAGGAATATATCCGGCTTTATTGTTGTCATCTTATAAAGCTGTGAGCATTTTGAGTTCAAGGTCAGCTGCCAAAAGTAAAGGTGCTCGTGCAAGAAAGGTGCTTGTAATCATTCAATTTACACTTACAGTCATGCTACTAATTTCAACGGGTGTTATCTATAACCAGGTAAGTTACATGAGTGAAAAAGAGCTGGGTTTTGATAAGGAACAGGTTTTAATCATTGAGGATGGGGGGGAAATTTCATCAAATCCATTAAGGACACAATTGTTTCGCGAACAGATGACAGGTCTTAATCAGATTCATACTGTAACCACCTCAAATACGTTTCCTGGTAGACAGACCTGGTCCATGCGTTATATCCCGGAAGGATTTACTGAGGAAGAAACACATTCATTATCCACCATTTTTGCTGACCATGATTTTCTAAAAACATATGGGGTAAGGGTTGTTCAAGGTAGGGATTTCAATCGAGATATTTATTCTGATTCATCTGCTATCCTTGTAAACGAGGCTGCTGTTGGATTTTTGGCTAATATTGACCAGGAATGGTCGTCCAATCCCCTTGAAAAGCAACTAACCCTTTCCTATCTTAACGCCAAGTTGAAGGTCATTGGTGTTTTTGAAAATTTCCATTTTGAATCGTTAAAGACGGAGATTAATCCTCTGATCATCTTTATCAATCCAAACGATTTTCAAAGCCTTCAGCTTCGCGTCTCTTTGGAAGGAATAAATGAAACTATACATACCATCGCGAGTACCTGGAAAGATTTACATCCTGAAGTTCCTTTTAACTATTCTTTTGTTGACACAGAATTTGCAGCTTATCTCAAGTCTGATCAACAGCTAGGTAAACTTCTACAGATATTTACAATTCTTTCACTTGTGATTGCTGTACTTGGGTTGTTCGGCTTGGCTTCTTTCCTTGCTTTTGAGAAAGCCAAAGAAATGAGCATCAGAAAGGTAATCGGTGCTACCGAAAAGCAGCTGACCATGCAGTTGTCCTGGCTTTTTGTGAAACTCATTCTGATAGCCAACCTCATCGCCATACCGGTGGGCTATTTACTGATGTATAATTGGATAAAGGGGTTTGCATACCGAGCTGATATGCCTCATGGAGTATTTGCGATGGCTCTTGGAGTTACAGTTGTAGTAACATTGGTAACCATAGCATATCATGCATTTAGGACGGCTATGACTAATCCTGTAGAGATATTAGATCAGGAATAATGAAATGGGTGATGAGAAGAATCGACTACATTTCTAATTTTTACAATGAGATATCTTCTAGCTATGCGGAGAAATTTTCTGATGAGCTAAACCACAAGCATTTTGATCAAATGCTATTAGAGGCATTTTCCAAAGAATGTACCGGCAAAGTGCTTGACATAGCTTGTGGTCCGGGTCAGACCACACGGTTTTTGAAATATCATGGGGCGAAGAACATTCATGGAGTGGATCTATCATTGAAAATGGTTGAAAGTGCAAGGAGCAGCCATCCGGATATCTCTTTTGACGTAGGAGATATGTGCAAGTTTGGTTATCAGAATGGTGAGTTTGACCATGCTATTTGCTTTTATGGAATTGTACATTTCACGCTTGATGAACTTCATACTGCTTTGTACGAAATAAACAGGGTGTTAAGACCAGAAGGGAACTTTTTATTCTCATTTCACATAGGGAAAGATATCATTCATTTCGATGAGTTTTACGGGCATAAAGTGGATATAGACTTTCAACTTTTTGAGAAGGAGGAGGTGATAGAATTGTGTACAAAAAGTAGCTTTGAAATTATTGATGTGATCGAAAGAAACCCATATCCCGGAGTAGAAAGTGAAACGCAAAGAGCTTATTTATGGGTTCGAAAATCGGTTGAATAGTGTATTGTTTCTTTGTTAATTGATTTTATTATCTGATTAATTGCGAAATCAAACATCATTCAGTCAAGTAAATAGAGCAAGGCTTTTTGTCCAGCTTTTACGATTGCCTTGTGTTTTTGGTCAGCCTGAATATTGAGTCCATCTCCTTGCTGGAATTCAATAAGTTCTTCCTCAAATTGTACGCAGAAACATCCTTCTAACACATAACCCAAGTGTGGCCTCTGACACCATTCTTCCTCTTCAAATCCTTCGGAAAACTCTACTAACCTTATTCTTTTCGTTTCGCTTTCGACAACCTTTTGACGCAAGCCTTTCATAACTACTTCCCATTGGATCTGAGAGAAATCAATCTTAATGTTAGGTTTATTGATTTTCATAATTTTAGTGACTGTACCTTTTACTCATTTACTGGATCGAACCATGAATAGTATATCAGCAGCATCTTTCGGTGCTGCATGTGTATGCTCAAAATTTCAGGTCTAACAATTAGGTTGCTACTCTCAAGTTCAAGTAAAATTTCCCACATAATTTCGTGATAAGTAATTACCAGGGCTTGAATGGGATCAAAACCATATTGTTCTTCCACATTGTAGGTTGGGAAAATGGCAATCAAGTTTCTAGCGATGTTTATAGCTAAAGAATTTGATAGCATATATATTTTATTGTTTTCGGATTCTTCAATAACTGGGATATCGTTTATTAACTATAAGCGAATTATGAGTAAAGGTTACAATAAAGTCTCATTTTTTTCATTCTGATAAGCTATTTAATTGGTGCCGCGCAGTTTCCTTTTACTCAATACCACTCCCAATATGGTAACGGCTCCTCCTAATATAGTAGTAGCTGCAGGAAGCTGATCTAAAAAGATATATGAGAAAAGGATTGTACTAGGTGGAACCAGATATATAGGGCTGGCCAGACTGTTAATGTTTGAGGACGAAAGCAGATAAGCCCAAAGTTGAAAGGCAAGTATCGTTGGAAATACTCCCATATAGACAATGGCGAAATGACTTTCCAAGGAAGCAGAACCAAAGTCATCAAGAAATGATGCATCCCATAATATCAACATTATAGTACCTGTAATAATACACCAATGCATCATGTGGGTTGATTTCATGTCTCTCAAAAGGGGTTTTTGTAGTACAAAAAACAATGCTCCACAGATTGGGATACTTAGCAGCCCAAGTTGTTTCCAATCAAAAACTAGACCGGGCTGATAGTTCATAACAGCAATCCCTGCAAGGGCAATACAAAAGCCAGTCCATCTTATTACTTTAAGACTTTCACGGAGAAATAGATAGGAGAATATTAGCATGAAAACTGGGGCAGTGTTACCTACAAAGCTCACAACATTTGGTTCGAAGTACACAGTAAAGAACGAAATGCAAATGTGATAACAGAAAATGCCAAAGAATCCTATAAGAAAGATTAGCTTGAATTGCTTTAAAGATGGAATTTCAATTTTACCTAAAAATACAAATGTTAAGCTGATACCCCCTGCGACAAAAAGTCGGTAAGACGCAACCTGAGTTGGTGAAAAGCTCTCAAGACCAATTTTGATGGCGACATAAGATGATCCCCATGCTATTACGCAGAACATGAGAATGAATAGCGATATGTATTTCTGAGAATTCATCAATTGAATCTTCAATGTTCCTTGCAAACCCTAACCAATTCATTGAAACTATTTGAGCCTATGATTTCACTTGAAATTGGGAATCAAATAACCATTTAATAAGAATGTCCAAGTCTAATTGGGCATCCATACAGTGACAACATAAGTTGTGGGAGCTAGTAAGAAATAATATCTGATCTTTAAATAAACTTTGACATAGTCAATAATAATTATATATTCGTATATAAGCTATATACGATTTATATAATTGGAGAATTGGCTATTTGTTAACTCTTCCTATCTAAACTACTGATGCGCCGAATAAAAATTGAGAATTGAAACTATTGACATTTAAATTAGAAGGGAATGCTTAAGCACAATATCATGGGTTGTTGATCACACTATCAGCAGGCGAGAATATTTTTTAGGCAAGAGGTTATTATGTTGGCTCGGACTTCAAACTAGTAGGCAATACTTCGGACAAAATAAATGAAATATCTATGAAAGACTTAATAAATTCAGTTGAAGCCAAATTTGAAACCACTATCAACGCAAACATTCAGACAGTTTGGGACTATCTAGTAAACGAAACTGCCAATTGGTGGAGCAAGGATTATTACACGAATCTTAAAACTAAAGGATTTCATATTGAGGCCAGATTAGGTGGCAGAGCCTATGAGGATTTTGGAGATGGTGAGGGCCTGACATGGTCAGAAGTAATTGGGGTTGATTCTCCCCATTCCATTCAGTTTAAAGGTTTGTTGTCTCCTGATTTTGGAGGGCCAGCTATCTCGTATATTTCAATCCAGCTTTCATCTAATGGTAATGGCACAATTTTCAAGCTTACTGACACCCTATTTGGTGCTGTCAATGAAGCGAGTGCTTCTCAAATTGAATCTGGATGGAAGATGATATATGGAGATGCATTTAAGAAATATGTAGAAGGCAAGTAAATTCAATGATAAACAATTGCAACCTCCATTACTATTTGATTAGAGAAATTATTTTTAATGGATATGCTCCAAATAACAAGGTTATTGCTAAACACTTTGATACTTCTCTTTTAGAAGTCGAGAAAACCCTATACTCTCTTCAGGAATATCACGGAGTGGTTCTGCATCCCAATAAACCAAAAGTCTGGGTGATCCATCCGTTTTCCCTGGCTCCAACAAACTTCTACATAAAATCCAAAAAAGGACAATGGTGGGGCAACTGTGCCTGGTGCTCACTTGGAATAGCAACTTTAGTCGATTCGGACCTGACAATATCAACGGCTATAGGTGGAGAGGATAAGCCTTTGACCATTCATATTAAAGATGGAGAGATTTTAGAAAAGAACCTGTTTATTCATTTTCCAATTCCGATGAAGAAGGCCTGGGACAATGTGATCTATACCTGCAGTACTATGCTGATCTTTGAAAATGAAATGCAAGTAGAAGATTGGTCCCTAAGGCATAATATTCCACAAGGAGATATACAGCCCATTGAGAAAATATGGGAGTTTTCAAAAACATGGTATGGTGATCATTTAAATCCGGAGTGGAGTAAATGGACGATGGAAGAAGCCAAAGAGATGTTTACCCAGTTTGAGCTGAATCATCCGATCTGGGATTTGGAAGGAGATAATGAAAGATTTTAGAGCGCATGTAGGGTGGCCGAATTATGTAGGACTAAATTATAATTCTATGGAAAGATTTCAAAAGCTATTTTTTTTACTGTTGGTCTGTACACTTACGTATTCGTGTACGGTAACAACTGAAGAAACAGGGTATGGAAAAGCGACCAAAGAACTCATTGAACTGGTGAACAGCGATCCTGAACTGAAATCAATGCTTGAGTCTTCCCTTGAGAAGGCAAAAGCGATCAATCCGGATAGAAATACGAATCCTGCCCAAAATCTCGAAGAGTATTATGAATTTGTTTCATGGACGGAAACCACGGTTCCATGGGCAATAATTAAGAAAGAGGAATACCCTGAAATATTTGACAACATATTTCAGGGTATTTGCGCTTTTTATTTTCTTATCGATCAGCCACTTCCCGAGCTGGAGGGTAAAGGTTTGGTCAACAATTCATTGCAATATTACGAGCCATTTGCAAAATGGTTGATCACGTTTAGTAAATCATGGGGAAGTTACCTTGATACTGAGGATTCCTGGAACCAAGAGTATTACCAAATGGTGCTAGAAGATACGAATTTTGGCCTTCAAAATGATTGGTATGAAGACCCTTCAAACTGGAAGACTTTTAACCAGTTCTTTGCCCGGTATCTAAAATCCCCTGAAGTCCGTCCTATTGCTAGTCCTTATATCGACTCTATTGTTGTATCCTTCGCTGATTCTGAACCGCAAGGAGTCTGGCCGATTGATAGCAACTCAATGCTTGTTGAAAAAGAGGGGGTGCCAGTAAAATCATCAACTATCAAATCCATTTCAAGACTTATTGGTGAAGACAGCCAGTATAGGGATGCCTTTGCTAATGGCACTTTTACCCATTCATTTCTTAATGTCAATGACTATCATCGATATCATTTTCCTTTAAGTGGGACAATTAAAGAAGTCAGAGTCATTGAAGGCATTAATCCAACCGGAGGTGAACTTTGGTGGGACAAAGAAAATAATAGATATGCGTTTAACCCCACGGCTAAAACAGGATGGCAGTCAGTAGAGACACGTGGGTGCGTTATTCTGGAGACGGATGATTATGGACTTGTGGCGTTATTACCTATTGGAATGGTAGCTGTTGGATCTGTGAATTTCGAGAAGCATGTAATGCCAGGTACGAGCATAAAGAAAGGAGATATGCTTGGTCACTTTGCATTTGGCGGATCAGACTTTGTCATGATCTTTCAAGAAGGAGTGACATTCACACTAGATCCACCGAAGATGGAGGATGGTAGTTCAAGCAAACACATTTTGATGGGAGATCGATTGGGATTTTTAACTAACAACCTAAATTAATAAGGTCCTTTATAGAGACGTAAAAACTTTCCCAGATACTGGATAGGAGTGAATATAAGATTCTGATCCGGTGCTGATATTTACCAATTCAGATATTTTCTTTGGTCCATGTATTAATCATTTATCTGATCATTCATTTCTCAACTCAGATACTGGATTTCTAACAATTGCTCTGAAAGTCAGCGGCATGGTAACCAAACATGTCGCAAGGGCTATCAGAATTCCAATTACGATAAGGTCAATTAATCCGAATTCAATTGTGTAAACAAAGCCGCTGGCCCATTCCTCAAAAAGAAAGTAAGTAATGGGAATTGCAGTCAGAAGAGCGATCAAAAATAGCTTTGCATATTTTTTATTTAGACTTTCAAATAAGTGAATTGCTGGTGCTCCTAACACTTTTCTAATTGCAATATCCCTTCTTCTATTTGCAACTTCATAGCTGACCAATCCAAATAGTCCTAACATGGCCAGGGCACTTACAACAAAGCTTAATGTCTGCAGAAGGATTTTGCTTTCATACTCCATTTGATATAGATTTTTGTAGTCTTCAAAAAGATATGAATAGGTAATTGGCCAATCCGTATGATCTGACCATATCTTCTTTATTGCCTCTAAAGGAGGTTTTGTTGAAGAATATCGAATGGCAATTTCAGTAAATCCACCTCCAGCAATAAAAATTAATGGTTTGATCTCATGGCGAGTCGATTGGTAATGAAAGTTTTCTACCACACCAACAACCTCTCCCTTTCTCCAGTCTCCCGGTTCAATCATTAAATCAATCTGTTGATTCAATAGCTGGCTATCATTTATCAATTCAGCTGCTTCTTGATTTATAACATACTGAAATTGTATCCCATCACCACCGATTTCAACTTCAAATTGCTCGATTTCAAAAGTTCCTTCAATTAGTTTAAGTCCATATAATTTATGATAGTCTTGATCTGAGACCCAAATAAGATCTATAGCAAATTCCTCATGTCGATCGCCATTAATAAAACGGATTCTGCGATTCTCGAGGTTGCCCCGCTTCCAGGGAATAGCAATTCCACTCACCCCTTCAACACTAGACAGTCCTAATAACTCGTTTTTCAACGGCTCGAGATTCCACCCCCAACTTCTTGCCAGCGTACTAGAAACATTAAGTAGCAAAGTTTGATCTGTTTTGATAAGTTCTGACTTGTTGAATACATAATCCAATTGGCCATTGATCTTGGAAATCATGAACAAGAAAATAATACAAATGGTCATTTGAATACCTACCAGGATACTTCTTATATAATTACTGCTTCTGGAAGAATATTGCGTTATTGACTTTAATGGTCTAATATGAGATAATTGTACAGCAGGGTAAATACCTGATACGATCCCGATAAAGATCGCCAGTGCACACGCATATATAATAACCGTAGAAATTGAATGGTTAGAAATCTGTAGATAGTTAGGGAGGAATGAGTCAACTGACGTAAGACAACAGAGTCCAAGGGCACAACCAAACAAACTAATTAAAACAGACTCTAAAAGAAACTGGAAAAACAAATGTGACCTACCTGCCCCATGTATCTTTTTAATTCCTATTTCCTTCGCTCTATTCATAAATCTAGATGTAGCCAGGTTTACAAAATTTAAGCACGTTAGAATCGCAGTTAAGATCCCGGCGATTGAAAAAAGAAAAAGCTTCTCCTGATTTCCGGATTGCTCAAATTCATCCTCCAGACTAGATGTCAAATGGATATCTTCAAGTGCTTGTAAAGTCAAATTAGTTGTTGAGGCAATCGATTCGGGATAATATTTAGTCACAATTCTATCCAGCTGAACAGACACATGATCAACCCAATCTTTCGGACATTTTAAATAGAACCAAACTTTTTGCTCGCTCCAGTCTCCCGGAAAATTCCTTCCATCAAATGCTAAAAAGTCAAGATCAAAGTGAGAGTTTTCTGGGAGCTTAAAGACACCTGTAACAAGGTAGTCTCTGAGCTCGTTAACTTTTAATACCTTATTTACTGGACTTTGACTCCCAAAATATTTTTGAGATATCTCCTGAGATATTAATACCGAATTTGGCTTAGTTAATGCATGAGCTAAAGACCCATTAATGAGCTGAAGCTGGAATACATTTAAAAAACTAGAGTCAACCCTGAAAAAGTTTGATTCATAAAAACTTTTTTCATTGCCCACCACCATCATATCTCCATATGGCCAATGATATATTCTGGTGAAATCCAAATCTAATTCTGTATGAAATGCTGAGGATAGCCGAGGCGTAACCATTGCTGACTTTTGATCAGTACTTAGAGATTTAGTAGTGGTTCTTATTCTATAGATTGATTGATAATCTGTGAAATGCTTGTCAAAACTGAGCTCGTACTCTATGTATAAAATAGTGATTAAGAAACAGGTAATTCCAATTGCGAGCGAACCAAACTGGAGTCCGAAATAGGTTTTATATATAATTAAGTGCCTAAATGATATTTTCAGAAAATGTTTTAGCATTAATTATCCTATTTATAACTAAGAGTTGCTGTTCGAAATGTCATTGTAATCATTTGAATATAATCATTATATTCGTATATCGTAAATAAACGAATAAATAAAATTGAACGGTCAAATACTTAAGGATGCGTCATTAAAAGAATCGCTAAATACTTCTTAGAAAGATCCTTTGGCACATGCCCAATCGTACTAATTTGCTCATCCATCTTGTATCAAGCTTAATCCGGCGAAAGGGTTGAGACATGACTAATGGTTCACTATTTGAGCTTTACTAACCATTAAATTACAAGTCGGTCTTGATTAACTTTATAGGATAAGACAGAGTTGTAAGTTCCTAATTCTTTTGGTTATACCTAAGGTCTCACAGTGTATTCTTTAGAACCAAAATCACAGATATGAAAAATGATAATCTCACAAAGTATTTGGTCATTTCGTTGATCATGGTAGTAATTATATGGGGTGGAATTACAACAGTATTCCATTTCATTTTTGGAAATACTTTCGAATTATCCGGGCAAATAGGGGATGCTTTTGGGTCCGTCAACGCTTTATTTTCCGCATTCGCATTTGCGTTCCTGATATATACTGCGCTGATGCAGAAAAAAGAACTTGAACTTCAAAGGGAAGAACTTAAACTTACCCGAGCAGAACTGAAGCGAACAGCTGAATCCCAGGAGAAACTTGCGAAAATTAATCTTGAAAGTCTTGAATTTCAGAAAATACAGTACGAACAGGTGAATGGTTCACAATATGAATTGACTCAACTTAAACCCACAAGTGATAACAAAGTTGAGATCTATTTGAAAGTAGCAAATTTTGATCTGTACTATTTAGGATATCATCTCTTTAATGAGATCAGAAATCGGAAAAAAATTGAAGTGAGGGTTATGGGTGAGCCAAATTCATTTACAACTAGGGAAAAAGGGAGTGAGATTAGATACATATTAGAAGCAGATGAATCATTTGCCCAGTGGCGATCGACACTTTCACTCATTTTCAAAAACTCAAGAGGAATGAAAATGTATCAGGATTTCAAAATGATTAATGGACAAATTGATTTGAGTAGACCTATCGAAAACAATGGGACCCATTTGACTCCTCCAGAGGTGTAAAATGTATGTAGGGAATTGTCAATACGAAGGGGGACTATAGCTACGATTTCTTAAATATTGATCCAGGGGAGTAAGACTCAAAGTGTCAATTTGATCAATAACCCATGCTATGATTATAACATATATATAATAATATTGTTGTTTATATATAATATATATATTATAATAATTAGTTAATTTTATAGCTTAAACGTTATCAATATGGGGTATTGGGAAAAGAAATTAATACGTGAACAGCTTGACAAGCAGATGTCAGGTACAACTATGTTGTCGTCATTTCCATCTCGAAATAACTGGATCAAAGTCATTCGAGAAGCCCTGGGTATGACCACAACCCAACTCGCTCAAAGACTGGGCATATCACAACCTCGTGTTGTTAAGATTGAACAGGCTGAAGTTGAGGGTAACTTGAAGCTTTCAACGATGGAGAACATTGCCGAAGGTATGGGAATGAAATTCATCTATGGATTTGTCAGTGAAGATGGTCTTGAGGCTATGATAAGAAAGCAAGCCTTGAAACTTGCGACACAACGTCTTAGTTGTCTGGACCACACCATGCGTTTAGAGCAACAGGGCTTAGATGAGAACAGTAAGAATGCAGCTCTGGAAGATATGGTCAATAGAATCATCATGGAAGAAGAGAAAGAGCTATGGACGAAAAGCTGAATTTCAACGAACCCGATGGAGCAACTCCTCTTGATCCGGAAGAAATAGAGGGGCTGCTTTTACCTCACATTCAATCGAAGGCTGAATTAAATCGGTGGGAACAAGACAATATTAATCGAGCCTACAGATGGTTAGAGAAAAGGAAAAACAAGCAAGAGGTTATCGGTGAAGATTTCTTATTCAAACTCCATCAAAGGATGTTTGATCGGGTATGGAAATGGGCTGGAAATGTGCGGTTGAGCAACAAAAATATTGGAGTAGACTATCCCACTGTACGTGCAGTACTTGCTCAGTTATTGGATGATATAAGATATTGGATAGAGCATGACACCTATTCACCCGATGAAATCGCTGTTCGGTTTCATCATCGGTTGGTTTGGATACATATCTTTCCTAATGGAAATGGTCGTCATGCACGATTGGCAACAGATACTTTATTGCGAGATGTGCTTAACCAAGAACCCTTTACCTGGGGGAATGGAAGTTTATATCAGGATGGAGATATTAGACAACGATATATAGATGGTCTTCGGCAAGCTGATGAGCATAACTGCGATCTCCTGTTAGATTTTGTAAGATCCTGAGCCGGGCCATGGGACCATTTGACCCCTCCAGAGGTGTAAAATTCAGTTTGGGAGTTGTCAATACGATGGGGGACTATAGCTACGATTTCTTAATAGTGACCCCGGGGGTAAGACTCAAAGTGTCAATTTGACTCTTTGATTAAATACTGAGTGAATTACATTGATACCATCAACCCCACGTACCATCTGTGAGGTTAACGCCTATGAGGAAATGAGCACAATAATGACTACTCATCTTTGATCATAACTAATTTTAACTATTTATAGTATACCTTATAAAGTTGCTAAAAATGGAAATTGAAGGATTATCATCATACATCATAGACGGTTATTTGGAATTTGACCCAACTACTAATGTGATTGTAAGAAAGAAGACGTTTAAAAAAACGGTAATAAAACTAGAACCAAGACTATCGCGTGTTCTTTACCACCTTCTCAATCATCCCAACCGTGTATGTAGCCGGAAAATATTAATGGCCGTTAATGGTTCTGTTGAAAATAATCCTGATGAAGCACTTACTTTAACAATATCGAGGTTGAGAAGAACACTCTTGAAAGTCGGAGTATCAGATGTCATCCAAACCATACCCAGAATCGGTTACCAGTTCACTGGTGAAGTAAAAGCAATCACCAAGTCTTCATCGCATGATCCATCAAAAAAAAGAACTATGGCCATGTCAATTGCCTTTGCAATTTCCCTAATAATCTGGGGATACTACTACTATGACGAAGGTATTGGAATAAAGAAGGGTATTACTGATGAAATCATCAAAATATCTACTATTGAAACTTCCTATCCAAGTTGGTCACCGGATGGCAAGATGCTAGCAATACAATCGAATCGCAATGACGATAATTCGGAAATCTACACCATCGGGTCAGATGGTTTAGATCTAAATAGGCTTACCGATGCACCCGGGAATGATGAATACCCAAGTATCTCCCCGGACGGAAAAAAAATTGCCTTTACGTCCACCAGGGATGGCACTCAGCAGTTGTACGTTATGAATATGGATGGTTCTGATCAGCGTAATGTTTCTATGAATTCATTTCGGGATATTATGCCTAGATGGTCCAGGAATGGAGAGAACCTGTTATTTTCATCCGATAGGTCGGGAAATCTTGATGTGTACATTTTGAATATTATGAATGGATCTGTTACCAGGCTCACTGACGATAAACAACATGACAAATATGCATCATGGTCACCCACATCTGATTCAATTGTGTTTGTTAGAGTCAAATCCTTGAGTACAAAAGACCAATCCGACATATATATTATGGACCTAAACACCTTGAAGGAAACACCAATAGTATATGGTTCAAGTTATGATGGCTGGCCGTCATGGTCCGCTAAAGGGACAGAAATATTTTTTGCAAGTGATCGGAACGGTGATTTCAAACTTTATTATTTGTCTCTAAGTGGTAATGTGATAAACTCGGTGAATGGTTTAACCAATATTGATGGAAAAATTACTAAGCCTTTTGAAGCACCGGACGGCTCAGGACGCCTAGCCATGACATTAACAAGATCAAGGAATGTGGAAATATTGATTCTTCAACCTAGATTGAAGCACCTGGTGGCTTTGGAAACGGGAGTCAATAAAGGTGTTGGAAACTTGCTGCTTGCGAATTCTAATTAACCGTGCACTCATTCAGGAATTACTTAAATCTTTTGGGAAAGTAACTACTGGTAAAAAAAGGTCAAGTCTACAGGTTTCTACAGAGTTTCACCTAGACCATTGTCCAAAAAATGGTCATTTCAGGATTATTGAATAGTAAGCTTCTTCAATGGATAGGACCGGTTCTGTTCATGGGGGCTCTGGTCGTTCAGATAGTGACGCTTTGGGAGTCCAACCGGGTAAATGACCACCTGGACTCCGTGTATCGGGTTGTTGTGGATGGCTCCGAAGATTATGCCACATCCATGCCTCCCGTTGGAAAAGCCCTACATGACTATTTCGAAGAAGTAGTTTCCTACACCACTACCCGAAAAGGAAAAACAGTTTCACTCGGGTTTGGTGAAAAAAAAGTCTACACCAAAAACTATTTATACGTTGATAGTGACTTCTTTGAGGTCTTTCAACTACAAGTTACCCAGGGATCAATCAATCGTTTCCGACAGCGATCAAATGTTATTGCAGTTACTGAGGAGTTTGCGGAATCTCAGCTCCAAGGAATTGATGTAGTTGGAACCCACATTAATCTGGATGGAAAAGCATTCGAGGTTGTTGCACTAATTGGCCGGAATAAGCCTATCCACCTGGACTTTGATTTCATTGTACCACTGACAGCCTTTGAAGTACCTGATTACGCTACGTTGGGGCATTGGGCCTGGCTTACCTTTTACAATTACGTGAAACTAGCACCAGGAGCAGATGTCCAGGAAATTTTAACGGTTCTGCAAGACTTCTTAAAAGAAAGGGCAGGGGAAAGGATAGCAAATGCCATTTCATTGGATCTGCAACCAGCTCGATCCATCCCGTCTGGGGAGAGATTTTCAGAGGACGGAGCAGTCATACAAACAGCCCAGAAACTGGCTAACCATAACTCCATTATCCTGCATTCATGGTACCTGGTTTTCGCGGTGCTCATTAAGACGTTCTTACGGCTCCCGGTACGTACAACCGTGATTTATATTGCCGTGATCTTACCATTATTGCTCACTTTGTCCCTATGGGCATTGAACCGGATGAAATATGAGCAAAAGCTCAGTTCTCTACACTTTGATCCAAGTGGGTGGATCTTAGAGTTTGATCATCCGGATCTCAAGCAGAAGTTCGGTGATTTCAAAAAGGCTTTGTTACAGCATGAGGAAATCTCCGAGGTCGGTGGAGGAAATCACATCATGGAAGGGATCCACGGAACATATACTATCTATCCAACTGTCGGGAACAAGCGGGCCGGGGATGGTATGCGAATGAATTTTTATCCCATTTACGATGATTTCTTTTCATCGATGGGAATCCAAAATGTTATGGGAGAAAAATTTGCACAATCACAGGTACCATCAGATACAATATGGAAACTGGCTATTAACGAGCGAGCTGCGGAAGAACTAGGAATTGCACAGGATCCCCTTGGAGCTACCTTTTTCATAGCTGGTCAAGGTGGAATGCATGGACAGGTTACCCGAGTGGTGGACAACTTCCATTTCGATAATATGGGTTCTGAAATCCCCCCTCTGGTATGTTTCTACCGACAAGATGCATTTGATTTTGTGATTATTCCAATATCTTCCCAGGGTGGTGATGAAGAACTTAAGGTCATAGAAGAGGAGTTCACCAGGCACTATCCTGGTGTAGAGTCCTCTGCAAAAAGACATTTTGAGAGATCGGATTTTATTCTTGCAAACGATCTGATCAAATTAAGGTCTTCACGGAACCTCTTTTTTCTTTGTGTGTCCTTGTCTCTGACCATTCTTGTTTATTTCATGTATTTAAAACTCCGAAAATGAAAAAAATAACACTTGTAATATTTTACCTCGGTATCCAATTCTCAGGCCAAAGCCAACCCATTCTTGACACCTTGATGAAGATCACAAACATTGAAACTTCATACCCAAGTTGGTCACCAGATGGAAAATCTCTTGTGGTGCAATCAAATAGAATGGATGATAATTCTGAAATATATATCATGGACGATTCGGGGAGATCCATCACAAGGCTGACATATAATGAGGGCCTTGACGAATATCCAGTGATGTCGCCCGATGGTCAAACAATCGCTTTTGTATCGGAAGAGGACGGAAATCAAGAAGTGTTTGTAATGAACATTGATGGTAGCGATCAGGCAAATCTTACAAAACATCCATCAAGAGACATTCATCCTCAGTTTTCTCCAAATGGCAAATCGATTTTATTTAACTCAAACAGATCCGGCAATTTCGATCTATTTGAGCTGAATCTAGAAGACAGTTCATTAACCCAATTAACACATAGCGAAGACGATGATACCTATGCACATTGGTCACCAGATGGGAAGAAGGTAGTATTTGTTCGATGGGTACTGGTCCCTGAAATTGGAAAAAAGTTAGGTGACATTTTCATTCTGGAATTAGAAACCGGAATAGAATTCCGCGTAACAAATGATCCTGCATTTGATGGATGGCCATCTTGGTCACCAGATAGCCAAAAAATAGTTTTCGCATCAAATCGAAATGGCCTTAAGACTTTCCAGATTCATATGGTAAATCCGGATGGGTCGAACCTAGTTCAGATAACGGATGGTGAAGAGGAAATGGCAAGTTTTACAAAACCAGTTTTTTCAAAGGATGGAAGCAGAAGAATTGCATGTACAAGAACGAAAGATGGTAATGTGGAAGTTTACATATTACGCACCAAGGGATAAGTATCTATTGAAAGGGCAATATATCGTAGGATGCAAGCCCTTCCAACTGAAGTTTCCCAATTGCTATTAATCTACGGCTTGTTTTCAAAAGAACATCTTTGTCACTCACACGGTAAAAAGAATGATTATTCATCTTTGATCACCTCAACGGGATTCATATTAGCTGCTCTACGGATTTGAAGACTGATAATAAAAAGGGAAAGACATATGACCATAAATAGGACAACTCCCAATTGCATCAGACCAGGTGAGGAATGATATTGAAAATTTTTCAGCCAGGAATCCGCAAGAAACTGATTAAATGGAATTGCAATGACCTCAGCAATAAATATGAGAATTAGAATCTCCTTATAAAACATAAATATGACATCCCTTACCCTGGCTCCAAGGACCTTTCGGATTCCGATTTCTTTCTCCCTTTGGTTAATTGAAAAACTTAATAAACCAACGAAGCCCAATACCGAAATCAAGATTGTCAATACTCCTAAGTAAGACATTGATTTGAACAACGTATTTTCATCAGCATACAAGTGATCCAATTCGTCAGACAGAAAATTCCTGGTCACTGGAATTTGAGGTTCATATCCGTTTAAAAGTCTTTCAATTCGATTAACAGTTTTCGATTGATCACCATCCGCCTCTAACCTTACGATCAATTGTTCCCCATATTCAAACTCAGGGAAAATCACAATGGGATCAATCCTGTTATGCAGTGACCCAACATTGAAGTCTTTTAAAACGCCAATTACTTCCCGAAAGCTTCTCGGATCATCATTATCCACTCCGAAGCGAATCCTTTTACCTATAGGGTGGTCTTTCCAACCGAATTTTTTACTGGCTGCTTCATTGATAATAATGGATCCATAGTAGTCTTTTTCTGAGCCCGAGATAAAATTTCTTCCATCCTCCAATTGAAACTCCAAGGTGTTCAAGAAACTTGCGTCAACAATCATAAACTGAAATCCTGATGAAGTGAAATTACCGTCATTCTCAATATAAGCTGTGGTATGGTTAAGATCCACTCCTGGCCGGTTTAAGGAAAAAGTAGCTTTTGAGACGCCTGGAATTGTCAAAATTTGATCACGAATCAGCGCACTGTTGAGGGTCAGCACAGTATCCGCAAACTCAAAAACCACGACATCTTCTTTGTTAAATCCCAGGTCCTTACGAGACAGGTAGCTAAGCTGGTTTCCCACTGTGAAGGTGAACAGTATGACTATAGTGGATAATGCAAATTGCACGACCACCAAAATACGCTGCATTTTCCCACCTTTAATAGACTGACGTGATTTCCCTTTTAGTGCTTCAACAGAATTTGTACCCGAAAGGACCAAGGTGGGGTAGGCACTAATCAGAAAACCTACTCCGAAGGCTGTTAAGCACAGAGCCAATAGATGATCCACTTGAAATGGACTGACGTCAATACCTGATATATTGATGAATTGCTGGTAAAACACTTTGACGATAATCAGCGCAATAAAAAGTGAGACTAATTTGAATAAAAAGGTCTCAATCAAAAATTGACTGGAAATTTTGATTTTTGATGCTCCGAGGATTTTTCTGATCGCTATTTCCTTCCGTCTTGTTGAATTTCTTGCTAAAGAAAGATTGAGATAATTAATTTCAGCGATTACCATTAGGAAGACACCAATTCCCAACAGAATTAAGGTACTTGTTAAGTCTCCATTTTGATTGGCTTCCCAGGTTAAATCTGATCGCAAATGGATATCCTTCAGGGGTTGAATTATGAGGTCAGCCGATCCGTTAAGTTCACCAAACCTATCCGACATGTAGTGGTCGAAGAACATCGGAAAGCGTTCCAAAAGGACATGAGCATCCATTGGGTTGCTTAATTTGACATAGGTATACACATGCAATCCATACCATACAGGATTTTGTCGAGGAAAGTAATTATTCCAGGATACCAAGGCATCGAAGGGTATGTGGGTATTGTTTGGGACGTTTTCAAAAACGCCAGTTACTTCCAGCTTTTTACCATTCTCATCCACCTGTACCCGCTTTCCAATAGGATTTATGTCATTAAATATGCTTTTAGCGAGACTTTCCGATAGCACAATCGTGTTGGGACGTGAGAGCGAAGAATTTTTATCTCCCTCAATGAATTCCCGATCAAATACCTTGAAAAAGGTGGAATCCACAATATAGATATCCTTGGCCACATAGTGCTGATCCTCATATTTAAGGTGAGCTTTATGCGTTTCCAGTCCATTCATCCCTCGCATTCTTGTGAAGCTCTCAACTTCGGGATATTCCTCGTAAAATGCCGGGCCCACAGGTCGCGGGACGTTACAATATGTATCCTCCTGTCCCCCAATATTATAGTGAATAGCCAGCCTGAAAATTCGAGAGCTATCCTGATAGAAATTTTCGAAAGTAAAATGATATTTCACCAGCAGCAGCAGAAGAAAACTGCTTGCCAAACCCAAGGACAAACCCAACAGGTTTATCGCGGCATATCGGCGATCTCTCCAGAGGTTTCTAATGGCTACTTTTATAGAATTAATGAACATTGTCGAAACTATTTCCTTAAGATACAACATCTCAGATGAAGGTGGATATCATAGCCAGATTCATTAAATTGGGATCGGGATGCTTAAACGGTATTTATTACTCGCGCTTCGGCAATTACGAAAAAACAGGATCATCTTATTCACCAACGCTTTTGGTCTCGGGTTATCAATGACATGCTGTTTGGCGGCCTACCTCTGGTTAGCCTACGACCTGGAGTTTGATGCGATGCATGACAATCATCAAACAACGAACATCTTCAAGGTCCATGGGCATTGGGACGATCCCCAACCCGGACAAAACATCCTTACTCCATATTCCCTGGCAGCCAGGGCTTTTGAAGAAATCCCGGGGATTGAAAAGTTCATGCGTTACTTTTTTGAAACAGGTTATGTCAGGTTTGACCGGCACCCCAGCAAAGAAGGAATAGCGTTTGCAGATGCCTCATTTTTTGAGCTGTTTGATTTTCCACGAACTTCAGGAAACCTGCAATCCTTCAAGGAAATACAAAATGTCATAATCACTGATGAGTTAGCCTCTAAACTTTTTGGAGTAAAAAATCCTATAGGAAAATCAATTACTGTTATTCTGAATAATGGAAGGTCAGTGGATCTAAACGTTGGAGCTGTTATTGAAAAAATGCCCGCTAATTCATCGTTCACCTTTGATGTGATCATTAGATTAGAGCATCACAGAACCCTAGCAGAGCTTCCATCCACGGATTGGAGCATCTGGCCATCATATTCCACTTATTTTCAGCTAAATAACCCTGACAATGTTTCATCTATTGAGAAACAACTTCAGTTGTACATTACCGAACAAGATCTTTATTTCTCAAAATTTGAACTTGAACATTTCAAAGCGGATTTCAGCATGGAGGAAATTCTGGGCGCAACTGTCAATGTCAGGATGTGGCAGACACCCATTAATTTTCTGGTTGGTTTTACATTAATTCTTTTCCTGGTCGCCTGCTTTAATCTGGCCAATACCACTTATTGCATTATGGGTAGGAGAGTGAAAGAAATAGGAATCCGAAAGGTGCTGGGAGCCGGTTATTGGGATATTGCCCGGCAAACGTTGGTTGAGATTTCGTTAACCATATTTATGTCCATACTCTTCGCATCGTGTGCATCATTGATTTTGGTACCTGAATTCGCCTCCATGTGGTCCCAGTCCATTGGTAATCGTTGGGATGACTTTGTCTTTCAGTTGCAGGATGTCAACATTGTACGATTATTTGTGATCATTGCGATCGTTATTGTATTGTCCGGTCTGGTTTCTGGTCTATTTCCCATTCTCAGAAATTTGAAGGTGAAACCCATCAAGATGTTGACATTCAATTCATCAGCATACACCACCGGTCTCATTAATTATATCTTCATCCTGTTCCAATTGGCCATGTCTGTACTGGTTCTCTTTGCGGGCATTACCTTCTCTGAAAATACCAGAATGATGTCGTCCTCTGATCATGGATTTGATTACAAGGGATTGACCTTCCTGTCGGTGGAAGCCGATGAAGTGGGTGCTCTCGAAAGGCGGGTATCACAGCTCCCATCGGTGGATCAATTCGGGCTCTCCAAAGACCACATAGGACAAAGTCTCAACCTAAAAGAAGTTGAATCGGGGAGTACAGAAGTAACTTCAAAGGTGTTCGCCATCACCAGGTCCTATCAGCAAATAGCGGGTTTACGATTATTGGATGGTCGATTCCTTGTTGAAAGTGATAAGGGTCGTTCAATACTTGTTACTCAAAGCTTCGCCAGAAAAGCGAGATTGACAAATCCAGTGGGATCGGTTGTCAAGATCAATGGAAGCAGTTATTCAATTGTTGGTGTAGTACAGGACGTCATAGATAATTGGTACGTGGTTGAATTTCTGAATGAGGCTCCATGCGTCTTTGTAATTTCCGACTTTGACTCCGGATATTTGGTTATCCGATCGAGCAGACCCAATTCCAACGAAGAAATTCTGGGTCTCCTGAGGGAGGAATGGTTCCAGTTATATCCTGAAAGACCATTCGAGGGCGGCGATCAGATGGAAACGTTGGAAAAGGGTCAGTTAATGCAATCCGGAAATTTGAAAAAGGCATTTTTGTTTCTTACTGTAGTTATTGTTACCCTGACACTGAATGGTATCTATTCCGTTGTATCCCTGAATACAGAAGGCAGGGCCCATGAGATCGGCATCCGGAAAGTACTGGGTGCGTCAATCAGTAGGTTAGTGGGCAATTTGAGTTGGAGATTGACCTTGTTGACCGCGACTGCTTGCTTATTTGGTTCTTCCATAGGGTACTATCTTATCCGGATGATTTCCATGAATCAATATCGAATCCTATTTAAGGAAGTAGGTCCGGGTGGTTATGTAATTGCGTCGGCGAGCCTTTGTTTGTTCACTATGGTCGTCAGTGGTTTTGTGATTTACCGAACGGCGAACCGGAATCCAGTTGAGATATTGAGAACAGAGTAAAATGCCTGCATTTCTATAAATTGGGCTTCTGTTCCACCACCAGGAGAATACTAAGGCTGCATTGAAGATCAATGTCTTTTTAAACTAAAAGATGATAAAGATGAGATTATTATTCACCTCCATCTGCCTCTTTGCCCTAGCCATCCAGATATTTGGCCAACAATCTCTTGGATCATCTCCAACTGACGCGAGGTTGGTAATTTCTGATATTCAAAATTTTTGGCTTGCCTTTGACGAATTTAATAGCAACGGAGGGAATCCGTTTGTTCAATACCTTGAAGAAGGAAGCACTGGCCTAAAGGACTTCATCCCATACAGAATTGAAAGTCCAAGATATCTCAAAAAAACAGTCCGGAAAAGAAAGAGTGACTATGAACGGATAAGGGTTGGATCCAGTAGAGTCAGGAATAGTTTCGACCAAATCCGAAACATTTACAACCACTTCGAAGAGCTTTACGATAGCGCTGTATTTCCCACCACATATTTTGTCATTGGTGCATTTAATAGCGGTGGAACGTCCACTAAGAGCGGATTAATAATTGGTGTTGAAATGCAAAATGATATTTCGAATATTCCATTCATTGTAGCTCATGAACTAATTCACTTCAACCAAAACTATCCCCTCAAAAGAACGTCATTGCTTGAGCAAAGTATTAGGGAAGGAAGTGCCGACTTTATTGGTGAGCTAATCTCCGGAAGACATATTAATGAACATGTCTTCAAATATGGGGAAGCCAATGAGGAAAGCTTGTGTGTAGAATTTGTCACAATAATGAATGACTACAAATACCACGGATGGTTATATGGCTCCAGCGGAAAGAAGAAAGGCAGGCCGAATGATCTTGGCTATTGGATTGGCTACAAAATAACTCAATCCTACTATGAGCGGAAATCGAATAAGAAACAAGCAATCGTGGATATTCTAAACATATCGGATTTTGAAGATTTCCTTTTTGAAAGCGGTTATTTAGCTAAATACATCTCCAATAATGCTCAATAAGTTTATTACGTTATAAATGTCAAAAATTAAAATGCCTTCATTTACAATCCTTCAATCCGATAGACGTTTTACGAGAGGATTAAAAGCAGCATGGTGTCAATCATCAAAAGAAGGACGCTAATCAGCGTCCTTCTTTTAAATATAATTGTACAGATTTTCTACTCTTCCGCTACGGAAATGGCTCTGGGAACCCCTTTTCTTACGGCAAGATATTGTTCATTTTCTACTTCATTATCCCTATCCAGGTCATAGAAGCTTTTACTGAACATTTGCTGAGAGCGCTCCTCATAGATAGCGTTGAATCCCTCCTGTACATAGGTCAGATTCAGTAGATATGCACCATATGGCGTATGGTCATCAAACTTGGCACTTACAACATAATTTGACTTTCCTTGTCTAATTTGATCTTTGACAAAATCGTAGACGCGTTTCTGATTTATTGACCCTAAGTCATTGGCTAAATCAACTTTATGCAAATCTATGTCATGTTCCGTGGCATATTGATCGTCAATAACTGGCATTTGTACGCCCTCCTTGCTGTTAGGAGTAGGGGGCAACAGAAATGCCATCTCTACCGGCTTACCTTCTGAGGTTTTTCCCAGGTACAGTAGCTTTCGGGCATTTACCACCCTCAATTCCCACTGAACATCCCTAACCAATCCCATACTTTGATCCCGATCAACTTTCATGATTACCACCATGTTTTTTGGTAATTTCAGTTTCTTAATGACAGGTCCTATTTCGTTGACCTGATAGGTTTCGCCGTTGATATTTACCTGGTTCTCCGCTATTGATATTTCCACGGAAGGGTAATCATCATTGAAGACATACCCCGTTGCCGGAAGAACCGGCAACGATACTTCACTGGTTAAACCTTCCTTATTGAAAGGGGCTTTGACCTGTTCATCTATACTGGAATTACACTGCATCATTACAAGTCCAAATACTATTACAATGGATAGAACGAAGGCTACTTTTGCTCTTCCAGTCCATCCGGAGTCTTTTATTTTCATCATGGTTATTCGTTTTTTAATAAATGCTAAATTGAAATTATGTCCCAACCCGTATGAGTTGTTGCTGATCAATTGTCTCAATAGCAATGATTGATACTCAACTAAGGAATAACCCTGGTTCATCATTTTTTTATCTGCTATGTATTCATGAGTAGTTTTTAGGGATTTAATTAGTAACCATACCACAGGATTGAACCAAAGGACGGCTGCTAAAAGTTGAACAATTAGTAAATCAATAGAGTGTTTTTGCTGTATGTGTGTTTTCTCATGTGCCAGGATCTGCTGAAACTCCAGTGTCCCCAGTAGGTCACCGGAAACAAAAACACAATTCATAAAGGAAAATGGAGCAATGGGGTAGGGGATACTAACCACGGTAATCCCCTGGATGTTCTCACTGAGATGCCTTTTTCTTAATTGAGCAATCCAGCGATAGGACCAACTGAGACGGAATAAAATGGCGATTACTCCTATCGCATAGACCATGAGAAGCAACGTCAGAATCCAATTCCCACTGATCCATTTGCCACTTATTGGCTGATACGATAATGCCATTTGGTTTTTCGTATTTCCTTCAAAATTCCATTCTGCCAGTGCTTCATGGTAGGAACGTCTGACGCTTCCAAGCTGATCAATAGGTTCTACCATTGCACTTTTGTTTGATGGCAACCATTCAAAGCTCATAATTGGAATCAGCAAGCTAAAAGTGAGAATAGCCAACAAAAAAAACCTGTTCAGGTTAAAGAATGTCTCTTTTCTCAACAGCAGCAAATAGAGAAGGTACAATAGCGTTAATGCGGCGCTTGATTCCAGAAGATACAGTATCAGCTTATTCATTCTTTTGTGATTTTAGCTCTTCCAGCATTTTCATTACCTCATCCAGCTCCTTTTCATCGAGCTCCTTGCTTTCGGAAAAAAAGTTCACAACCTGCTTGAGTGAATTGTTGTAATAATCCGAAACCAGTCTGGACATTTGTCCTTTTCGATATTCTTCCTTAGAAATTAGTGGATAGTACTGGTAGGTATTTCCGAAAACATGATAGCCTACGATTTCTTTTTGTACCAGTACCCTGACTATGGTGGATACCGAATTATAAGGAGGTTTAGGGTCGGGGTATTGCTCGATGATATCCTTGATAAAACCTTTTTCAATACCCCAGAGGATCTTCATGATCTTCTCTTCTGCCTTAGTTAATGTGGTCGTTGCCATGTGTATAATTGATCAGCTATGTAAACATATAACTTATTTTTAAGTTAAACAACTTATTTATAAATAATTAAACTTAATTATAAGTTATAGGCCTGCAAATATAGGGTTCTATTCGCGATGCAAGGGCATCCACGAAATCTATCGCAGAAACACCTTGAATTATGCTTAAATTGAACTACGGGAGCGTCCGGTGGAAGATCTCAATGAATGAAATATCCAGAACCCTCTCCAAAAGGATAAATTAATGGACCAAGGAGTATATTGGATCATTGCATCAATCGGAGTATTGATTACGGCTTTGGCTGCTGTTGTTAATTATTTCCGTGATTTAAACCACCGAAAGCAGGATCTCCGGTGGAAAAAAGCGGGAAAAGCCAAAGAACTCATAGACGAACTTTTTGGAAGTGTCTTGGCAAAACAAGCATTGAAGATCGTCGATCGTACGGATAAGAAAGTGATTGTTAATGGCACCAACTATACTGTTTCTCAAAAGATGGTCGGGGAGGTTCTAAGTAAAGACTTTGATGCTGAGTCAGTTTCAGTTTTAGAGGATTATCTATATAAATGCTTCGATGAACTTTTTTACTATTTACACATGATGGAACATTACATACAGGCAAAATTGATTGATCCGGAAGATGTCGATTCCCCATTGGCCTTCTATATAAAATATTTCCGCTTTGACGAACAAACTAAAACTTTTACCAATGAAGACTTCAAGAACAAGCTATTATTTTATGCTAAGAAAATCGGAGATATCAAGGTGAGCAAATTTGTTGACCGAATTGAAAGATCATCCGTTTACGAAGAACTTAGTGATTATATTGAGGCCTAAAATTCAAATACTCTCCCATCCCTATTGTCAGGGAATCTCAACCTGTTTTTCAGAACAGAATTTGTTGAATGCATTCATTTTATCAAACTAATTATAATAGCATAGATCCACTCCTTTAATATCAATAATCATCCAATCATATCCATTCAGATCCGGATCTGTCATATAGCTATCACCGTCCTGGACTAGAACGCATCCGTCCTCATCGACATAGCCCATCCAAAATCGTTTAAAATCAAAGTCCCTTATAACAATTACAGATGATTCCGGTGGAAAATATCTAATGGTTGTCCGACCAGAATCATCAATAAATGGGACCCAACAATAACGGGTATCCTCGAATTTGTCACAAATATCCGAATTCCGTGATCCAGGACAATGTACTGCATACGAGGAATCCAGTATAGAACATATTAGAAGGAGAGTAAGACCTAGTGTTTTCATGACTAATTATTATTGATTAATGAAGTTACTTACACAGTTTATTACCAAATGATTTAGGCAAAAAACCTATGTATAAATATTTATTATTTGAAATTACCTCAATTTCAATTTCTCAGCATTCTGACCAAGATTCAACCGACATACGTTATCTGCTCACAATCTGCCCATGAAACCATTTGATGAAATACTGCTTCCCATTTATCCGATTGGTAACACTTCTTCAATGCTTCATATTCCACCTGACGGTCGTCAAAATATTTTTTATCCACACCAGAATATCCCTGGACTATTTTCTGATTAATGGGTTCCGTCCCAACTCCCAAATGAAATACAAACTCGACGATCTTGTCCTTCTCACTATTTGATCGTTCTAACATTTCTTTGAAATCCTTCACCTTCGCATCAATTCGTTCTTCATCTACTTTTCTGGTTGTCAGCGTGCCTGTTGCATTGTAGAAATCACTGTCCAGGTAATTAGTGGATTGAATCGTTATATCTTTCCCTCCAGTATACTTCCTATTACTAAAGGCTTCATTCATATCCTTCATTTTTTCCCCATGCTTTTTTGTTTCATGCTTGTTCAATAGGGGAATCACCAGACCATAGTACAGCTTTGGTTGTATTTTAGGCCGAACCTTTGGGGCTCTGACAGCCAATCCCACCTTATTTGCCAGTGAAACATATATTTCAAACAATTCTTCCGTGGCTGTGAAAATGTTATGATGATTAGAGACAGATGTTAATTTTAATTTCTTCTCCGATTCCAAATTCACCTCATCAATCAAAAACTGTAGCGTTTTGATTTGGAGATCAAGTTCCTCGCGGATATTATTTATGTATTTGTCGTTGTGCTTGGGATCGTCATATCTAAAATAAAACTTTTTAAAATCCTTGAAATAGTAAGACCCATCATTTTTTATTTTAATCATTTTTCCCCACGTGTCTTTGGGATCCACATTATGATCCTTAAATAATGGCGCACCTGATGTTAATGTGAGGTGGGCTCCAATATCCAAGGTCTCTCCCGGCATTTTTGTCGTTAACTCTTTCAATGATGTTTTCAATTTCTCAGGATCAGTGTTGGGAAGCACATGAACTGAATTGATGGCACCTAGTTCGACCAGCATGATGATCCCTCGATTGATAAAATCGATAGGTCCAAAATCATCAGCTGTTAGTATGAATTTAGCCGGCATAATTCTTCAAATTTTGATGATCGTATTCGCGTTTCAATCTCAAATTCTATTGCTTCAAAGGGTTGTATCCCAATATTGAAACTATCTTCTTATGATATTCCCTAGATACGTCCCTAAATCCACCACTCTTTAAATGGATCTCGTTGTGCCATTGCGCCCCGTTTGGGAACATTCCCCGCAAGTCAATATGATGGAAGTTTGGATAACTATTATCAAGGGACTTCAACATCGAATTGAAACCATCAATGAGTTTCTTAATGATCCCTTCCTGGTCCGTCTTTTTGACAATCCCCTTTGATCCAAATCCTGGTAAGATCCAGGGTCCGGCTAATTTGATCCATGCCAGTTTATATCCTTTGCCATTGGGTTTCGCATAATCATAGCCATCCATTAGAATTTGCAAATTAGGATCCACTTTCCAAATCTCCTTGAAGTAGTATTCCAGAGCGGGTTTCATAAAATCGTCTAAGGTGGACTTGAATTCTGCTGCTTTGAAGACCTTTTTATTATGAGACACATGGTTTAGATATCTTACCAGCTCCTCACCAACAATGTCGTTCCCACCACCGCTAAATAGAAAGAACTTGGGTTTACGTTTTCTTATTCCCTTAAGTACTTCCTTCAGGTTCTTGGGACCCAGGTTTTTTACGGTATGATTTTGCTTGTTCACATCTGTCGCGGTTCCGTAAATCATATTTTCCAATGTGTCCCCATGCTGGCTGCATTTGATAATGGCGTACCCCTTCAAACGCAGATGATCCAGAATATCTCTCACCAATGGATAATCAAACCAACTGTCTCCCTCAGCCAGAATTTTACAATCCTGATTAAACGATGAGTCTTCCATTTTTGCGATAGACTCTCTGACCAATTTCGCTTTAGCTCTCTGTATTTGTGACATGGTAATAAATTTAGGTTAAATCAATAATTTGGTTGGGTAGCACCCCTTACTTTTACTTGCGCGATAAACTCTTCTAATTCGAGTTTGGTCCAAGGCGATTCTTCAATCTCCCGAATGGTATCTTTTAACGAATCTACCATATTCAATCTTTGAAAAACTTTGGCCTGCAAGAATTTGGAGTTGGCATTTGGTCTTAAGCTATGATTCTTTTCGACCAAATCTAGTAGTCTACCGGTATCAGCATTAGGTTGGGACAATTCATATTGGATCCAGTGTTCCCAGGTTGCCTCCGGATAGAGTCCATTTTGCCAAATGAACAAGTCCTCTATTTCATTATGGATTTGGTCTCTATTTACTTTCACACCAGTGTTTAAATATGCAGCCAATATTTCCGGTTTTCTCGTTTTCCCCATTACTTTTTCATACCAATACATGCTTTGATTATCCTGGCCAAGTAAGTGATAAATTTCTGCCAGATGTTCTTCAAACAGCCAATACCCAGAATATGCCTTATTCGCTAAAAGATAATGACTGAGTGCCTCCGGATATCGTTTATTATCAAGATCGATTAAACCTTTCTGCAACTCAATCCAGCCGTAAATCCTCATGTCTTTGGATGTCAATTGTTCGGCTGCTTCGGAAAGTAACCGATCAGCCAGATCCGGATTCCCGGTCATCCCATGATATTTTGCCAGTCTTGACAGATTCGACCAGCTGGGATTATTTTCCACTAAAGAAGCGTACCCTTTCTCTACCAGTTCATAGTTACCTTCCATCCAGGCAATATCCGTTAGTAAGGCTAATACCTGAATGGACAAAGAAAGGTCCGTGACTTTCCTCAGGTGATATTTTGCTTTGGGGATCCTATGTAGCTGAAAATTCAGAAGTGCACTCTGATAATGAATACGTGAAGAGTTTTCGTAGCTTCCGAGTGCTGAATCGATCGTGCTTTCCACATCCTGATAGTCCAGAAAGTCACCAGTCAAACAAGCCTTATCATATTGCATACTTATCAAATTCGAGGTACGAATTTCGTGACCGGAAATGTCTTGCTTTTTGATATATTCAATCTTTTTCTCCAAATTGGTCAGCTCCCTTTCATAATCAGAGGTCTTGTTCTGACAAGAAGATATAACAACCAGTACCAGTAGCCCAAAACCCTTCAGGATAGAGGTCCTAGTCAAGGAATGAAATCTCTGCATTGGGTTCATATTCATAAGGTTTCCATGGTTCCGCCAGGTATGGAAATTCTTTGAGGAAAGGTTTGTCATTCTTAAGCGGGTTAGGAGGATTCTTTGGGTAAATGGGTGCGGCATCCCACAACTCCATATCTGACAATGTTTCAACATTGCATGGTCCACCATTGCAACCTGTTTCCATATCCAGAAACACAGACAAAAATCGACTGGCTACCTGATCCTCCGGCCGTCTCCCATAGGGCCAGGTACCATTAGTGTCCATATCAATAGATGTAACATTGGGGATGATAATTTCGAAAACCCTTTTTATCGGAATATCTTTCCCACTTACGTTCCAGGAACTATCCGGCATATAGACTTTTTGAAAAATACAGTCTTTGACACGTGGAAAGGCCACTGATGCCAATTTGTACGTTCGATGTATCGAAACAGGAGAATTATCATGATCAAAACAGGTTCCAAGTCCCAAAGCTGATATGGATGGTCCAAATCCCCAACCGAGATGTGCAAACCTTTTGAGGAAGCGTAACGAGTACCTGATGTTATTATGTCCAATTCTGGCGTCTTCCCGTTCATTAAGAGCGGCATCGGAAAAGGGTACACCTACCTGGTCCACCATTTTATAATCTTCAAGGTTATCAACGAATACCACTTCCGGACCTGAGAACAAATTTCCAAACCAAGTGAAAATAGAGCCAAAGAAATTACCGATACTCCCCCAAAAACCAGGTTTTTCATCCTCTGTCAGAATAATCTTACCAGATGCTTTCAGAACCCAACTTTCTCCCCATATGCGGACAATTCTATCTCTTTCAGTATCCCGCGTAAGAAATTCAAGTGGAACCTCAAAAACTATGGCATTCACATCTATTCCCTTTTGGGCATCCCGACCACTGTAAACCATCCTGTAATTACCGTTCTCATCCTGCAAAAACCGGTTACCGTCCCAGTTATCGGGATCGGATTTAAGTTCATATTTTACCCCACCTGGTCTTCCGTGATCGGGTTGATTTGGGTCGTAGTTAAACAGTGTATTCCCTTCCAACTCAAGCAACGTTTTAGGAATTGGAAACTCCCTGTAATCTTTCGCCATCGACAGGGGTATGTCATAGAACTGTGGTCCATAATTGATCGACCTGAAGAATCCTGGTAAATCGTTAAAAAACGGATCATCCCGTCCTCCTATATAGGCTTTAATCTGTTCCCCTTGTTGTGAACTTATTTCATGGTTCTGATTGGTAGGCACCAATCGAGAAAAATCCCCTTCGGGAAATCCAAGAAAATGTACTTTCGCCATGTTGTCATCCGTAAATTCAACACGAATCTGCGAAGGTCTCTGACGAAAATATTTGTCCTTATAGGCATCTATATAATTGTGCATTTCCTTCCATGATTGATCAATCATTGGAATTTCTGTTCTAGGGTCAGGATCGAAATTGATAATGTACTGCACATCAGGGTCAAATACTCCGGTCCCTGGTGAAGAAGCAAAAGTAAGCATGACAATTACTTTTTCGCCTTGGGAGCGATCATCCGAAGGGTATCCGAACATTCCGTAAAGATCGGCCGGGTGAACATCCATATCAGAAAAAATCGAGTTGACCCCGTTGGGATCATTATGATCCGCTCCATACCCAATGGGTACAGAAAGTAACAATGAAACAGTTAGAGCTATTAATTTTGTTGAGATTCTCATGGTACACATATTTAATTCTGGTCTCATAACTTCAAAATTTTTTCGTAAATCAACTTGGCACTTTCTTGCGGTGATTCCTGCAAAACAAAATGGCCACCAGAAATCTGAAACAGGGTGAGAGAAGTCGCAATCTCCTCAAAATCCGCCCGCTTTTTGGCAGGAACCAACCGATCCTTCGATGCCTGGATGCAATAACATTTCATAGGCAGTGTATCAACTGGTTTTCTTTGACCCAATTTTCCAATAGCACGCAACCTGGCTTTAATTACTGTTGGTTCTGTTTGCTTAAAATTATTGGCAATTGCCTGGGCAACATCATTAGGAGCCTTATCACTTAATGCCAAGAGTTTGACCACCCAGGCCCTGGTAATAAAATAACTAACCAAAACAGCCGGTATGATACTCAGTACCCTAATGATCCAGGGACTTGGAGTAGTGAGGTAGGTAGCGACAAAAATGACGCCCTTACAATTGGATCTAGAAGAGAGTGCCAACCGATAGATAAGTGGGCCTGCAAATGATTCGCCTAGCAAGAAGTAATCCTCCTTGGAAGGAATTGATTTAGATACCCGCTTCACCAGAGATTCATAATCCTGACTTCCAGTTTCCGGATAGGGGATAGGAACCGACTTAATTCCCTTGAGATTTTTGCTTAATTGTTCAAACATCAATCCGGTACCGTCAAAAGCCGGAAACATCAGCAAAATTGTATCTCGATTAGACTTATCCATTTTCAAATATTTCCTTTGCAGATACATATCCCAGTTGCCTGTATGATTCAAACTGTGCCTCATCAAAAAACTGATCAGTGGTGGTTTGATCAGGAAAATCAGGAAAAATCTTCTTATATCCTCCAATGTCCTCAGGTTCAGTTCCCGTGAGACATGTTTTGGTGTAAATCAATATCCCCGGAGATCCTCCAGGATAGTTGATGGTCCCTATTGCATATCTTTCATTGGACAAATGAGTCCCATTTTGAGGTCGTAGGTCGTCGAGATTCAAGTCGATCTCAATACCCATGTCGATTCGAGCTTTTGCAATTAAATTCGCCAGGTCTTCGAATGTAAACTTCGGGTCTGCACCAGCATCAGAGACAATGATTAAGTCGCACTTCCTTTTGAGTAATTGTAATACTCCCAGGTTGTCAAAATGCCCACCATCTGAAAGATTTAAAAGTCTGTCATGCTCATCTCCAAGGCTTAACAATTCCTTCAAAAAATAAAATGGCCAGATCTTTATCATGGGCCTTTTGGTCGGATCGGGATGAGGCATCCATCTATTTAGTCTTACATTCAACAGTGAAAATAAGAATGCCTTGATCTTGCTGGAAAAGACACCCATTTGAGGGCTGGCAGCTGCGCCTGAAATAGCCATTGCTGTTGCCAGTTTTGTCTTCCCTTTATCATATTTTGTAGTTTGACAATATCCAGTGGAATCGGCTCCGCAATAAAGTTTTGAAAATAGAAACTGATCAGCTTTACGACCTCTTAACATTCGATTATTCGAGCCCGGTAGATTCATTGTTGTATTAATCAATAGATATGGCTGACCATTTTCACTTTCATGCATAGCATTTAATTTCAATTCTTCATTTGAAACGATAGCGTCTCCTTCAAGCGTGTCGTCCCTAAGAATGATAAATGCTTCACTGAGACGATCTCGATAGAAATGATGCATGGAGAGTCTGTTTGAATTGATAAGCAGACTTAAAATGACCATGATGATAGCTAAAATGACAATATAGGGTAAACCAAAAAGATCAGGTTTAAAATCTTCGGTCTGCCATAAAAACCTGATAATTAATGCCAACCCCACAGGGATCAGAACTAGTGTTGCTATTTGAAACAATAGTTTTCTTACTTTCTCAATCGTAGGGCTTTCACTTTGAAAGAAACCCATTAACAATCCGAATACTGTAGCCATCCCAAGACTGTTCAGGATATCAGATACTAAACCGTTTGCATAATCTTCCAATACAGGTAAGCAATCAGCCATAACCAGAATTCCTGCAACTAGTAATAATACAAATGCCATCATACCAAAGTATCCAATCAGAATGGCCCGGGCATTCCGCATCGTGAAGTTGATATCTCGCATTGAAGCAATTGCTCGTATCGCAAGCATTATAAGAAAAATAGTAGTTACCACTGACAATAGCTGTGCGCCAAAGATTAAAGGATAATCGATTGCATCCACTGATAGCTTAATCAGATAAAGAAGGAAAATGGTTAAATACAAAGTCGGGATATTGATCAAAAGGAATCCCGTTATAAAAAGACCGATGAATCTCCAGGTGTCATTCTTAAACAGTCCTGGTTTAGGAAAAAGATAATTTCCGTGTCTTCGGAGCCACTTTACCTCCTGTCTTTCGTCCGGTAAACTATCCCGGTCAAATCGAAAAGGAAACTTGCTGTATTCTACTGATGTATTCGGATTGTGAAGCAGGGAAATCATACAACTTCCGATGTATCCGCCTCCTGAAACAGTGGACAGGTAGTCACAACACTTCAGAATATTACTTTTGGCCAGCCGTTGAAGAAATCCCAGGTTATAAATTGCTGACCGAATTCCTCCGCCCGACAAGGCCAAACCAATCCTTGATAATTTCGGGAATTCCACCCCTGGAAATGCTTTTTGAAATTTTGAAAGCAATTCATCAATCTGTGTTTGATCAAAGTTGACTTCAGCCCTTCTTTTGCGAAGATATACTTCTTCCGTTTGCTGTACTTGTTGAAAATCCTTCGTATAGATGGGGGACGTTGCCATCACGCTTTTTTTTTTGCATCCCTAATTATCACTTCACTGGCTTTTTCACCGATCATATATATAGCTGAAACAATAAAAAGCCCCGGAACTCTTGGGAAAACAGAAGCATCAACCACCCGCAAATTGTTTACACCCCTAACATTAAAATTACCATCCAGCACGGCATAGGGGTCACCATTTGAACCTATTTTACATGTGCAAGATGCGTGATGGCCCCATGCTTCGTTCTTAATGAATTCCCGCAGCTGTTCCGGGGTTGAAACGTCCTTCCCGGGAAGGACTTCTTCCTCAATCACTTCTTTCAGGTCTTTATCCGCATTCATTCTGCGAACGAATTCCACTCCTTTGACGACCGCATCCAGATCCTCTTCCCAGTTGTGTCCTTTTTTATCGTCAAAATAATGAAAATTGATCTCCGGAGTATCTGTTGGATCTGCTGACTTTAAGGTTACACGTCCCGATCGATTCTCTGTATGTCCTTTCAGGATTGCCCAGGTGAAATAATCTTTTTCTTTGATATGCTGGGTGGAGTAACCCGGGTAGTATCCCTTAAAGAATCCAGCAAGTCCAAAAATGTATAGATCCGGTTCCGGTTTAGCGGGATCCGACTTTTTAATCACTCCGATAACACCTCCGTTTGAAGTGTACAATCCTTTACGTTTATCTCTCCATTCCACGAAGGAAGCATCACTATCGTCAGCTTTGAAACTGGAGTTTGCAAGTAATGCAAAATCCCGTTCCATTTTGCTGACGACACCCACTTCATACCTATCCTGAAGATTTTCTCCAACACCGGGAAGATCGACTACCACATTTATTCCCAGTGACTCCAGTTCATCCTTTGGACCAATCCCTGAAAGTTTAAGTAGCTGAGGTGAGTTGAAAGCACCACCTGAGATAATGACCTCTTTACTGGCAGTAATCGTCTCTATATTCTTAGATGAATTTTCCGATCTGTTTTTGTATTTATAAACTTTCGGATCCGCTTGATACAAATGTTCACCATTAAGACACTCCACACCGTATGCATTCCTATTTTCGTCAATCAAGATTTTAGTAACAAGTGTATCGGTAAATAGAGTTAGATTATTAGGATGTGTTTTGGCTACCTCCAAGAGATACTCTCTGGTTCCGGTCCTTGTACCTCGTGCTGTTGTGATTGGAAAGATGGCTACTCCTTCTGCACTATTCTCAACAGCATCCCAGTTATTGGGGTCGAATCCACCTCTGATACCTTTGAATAAACTTCCTACATGCTCTTCTACCACTTGTTCAACCGCTTCGTATACAATTCTTAGTAAACTCTTGTCCTTTAGAAGTATTGATGGATTCGCGATACTGGATTGTAACCATCCGAGATACCCTCTTTTATTAGGATTGATGGGTATACCAATTGTATTGAGATAACGAAAAAAACGATTCTTTAGACCATACCTGCACTTCTCCAGTCGCTGGAAATATTTCCGCATATTCTCACTGGACCATGATGGGTCCCCAGTAATTTTAGCTATTTCATCCCAATCCCGGTTGTGAGGATATACCAGGATCATTGCATTATGAGCTGTACATCCGCCTAAAGTACCCGCACGAGGATATAAGACCCCTTCATAGTCTTTATTATACTTTGAGTCCCGCGTTTGTCTATCTGGAGAGGTATAGTGTTTGACAAAATAATCCCAGCTAACCTCTTCATCTTCCGTCGACAAGGCAT
>JAYMFU010037705.1:0-19370 GCA_036784835.1 Phaeophila floridearum
CACCGCGTCGAAACACGCCCGCCCCTTCTCCACCGCGGCCTCGGACGGGTCGCCGACGCCGGTGTCGTCGGTGACCCGGCTCCACTGACGGGGAGCCCAAGCCCAACCTTCCCGGATGGCCGACAGTTTCCACGGTCGCCCCGTACCCGGTCCCGCCTGGTCCAACGGTCGGACGAGATGCGCCTCCAGGTGCATCATGAGACTGGTCTCCATGGCCCCGGCATGGTCCCCCGGGTCGTCGAACATCTCCTGCGTGGCAGGGATCCTGAACCAGTTGACGGTGCTCAGGAAGACGGTGGTGGTCGACTGGAGTTCCCGGATCATGGACCGGAAGTCGTTGCCGCCGTGGCCGTTCAGCACCACCAGACGCTGGAAGTCCTGCCCTTCCAGGCTCTCCACCACATCCGCAAGGAGGGCGGCCTGTGTGCTCGGGTGCATGTTGATGGTGCCCCGGAGATCCATCTGCTGGGCGTTGGCGCCGAAAGGGACGGTGGGGAGGACCAGCGTCTTGCAGCCGCGGTCCCACGCCAGGCGAGCCGCCTCGGCGGCGATGGCCTCGATCTCGTAGACGTCTGTGGCGTAGGGCAGATGGAGGTTGTGGGGCTCGGTGGCGCCCCACGGCAGCACGGCCAGGCTGAACTCGCCGTCACGGACCTCGGGCCACGTCGACTCGGCGAGAACCCAGGGGCGCGCCGTCACTCGGCGGGCCCCTCCCCGCCGTCACCCGCCCACCGGTCCACCACCACCGCGGTGGTGATCTGGCCCAGGAGGTTGGTCGTGCTCCGGAACATGTCGGGAATCCTGTCGATGCCCAGGAGAATCGAGAGGCCGGAAAGCGGAATCCCCACCGTATCGAGGGCCGGCGCCAATGTGACCACGCCCGACGACGGAACCGGAGCCACCGTGAGCGAAACCAGGAAGGTCGCCAGGATCGCTCCACCGATCGCGGTGGCTTCGATCTGCACGTCGAAGAGGAAGGCGAGGAAGATGATGGCGGCGCCCTGGAAGAGGGCCGAGCCTGCTCGATACATGGAGGCGCCCAGAGGCAGGACGAGATCGGCGACGCTCTCCGATACGCCCAGGCCCTTCGTCTCCTCCAGGGTCACGGGGAGAGCCGCCGCCGTGCTCGTCGTCGAGAACGCGATGGACGCGGCGCCGAAGGTCCCGCCCAGGAAGCGCAGAGGCCCGATGCCGCCCACGATCTTCAGGAAGGGCATGTAGACCAGTCCGATGTAGATGCCCAAGGCGATAATCACGCACACGACGAAGACGGCGAGGCTTTGGATGAGCCCCCATCCGAGCTGGGCGGTGACCGGCGCCGCTAGACCGAAGATCCCGATGGGAGCGGTCCACAGGATCCACCAGACCAGCTTGATGAGCGCGTCCGATGCCGCCTCGGCGAAGCCCAGGAGCCGATCCCTGGACGCTTCTTCCAGGGTACCGGCGGCCGCCGCGAAGAGCGCGGTGAAGACGATGAGGGGCAGCAGGCTCCCGTTGGTGGCCGCCTCGAACGGGTTGCTGGGAATGAGACTCACCAGGAAGTCCACGAAACCGGGTAGTTCCGGCGCCTCGCGGGCCGCCGCCGCCGGCATGGTGACTTCGGGTGCGAAGGAGAGCCCCACCCACATGACGCCCATGCCGATGACGATGGCCGGCAGGACCGTACCCCAGAAGAAGAGGAGCGTGGTGAGGCCGAGACGCCCGAGCTTTCGCGGGTCTCCCAGCTTGGCGACGCCGGTGAAGATGACGGCCATGACCAGGGGACTCACGACCATGCGAATGGCATTCATGAAGGCCGTGCCGAAGGGGGCTGACGCCATGGCCACCGTCATGAGAATGTCTACCCCCGCCGCGGCCAGGAGGCCCGTCAGAAGGCCAAGGACGAGTCCGGCGGCGATGGCGGCGTGGAGCATGTACGGTCCGGGGTCGTGGGAGGTCGCCTCAGGAGTGGGCTTCGGCGGCGGAAGGTACACGCCGGATTCGCGACAGGCGACGGATACTCGAGATACCCGCCGCGGGGCCCAGGGCCAGGAGCGCGAATGCCCAGCTCCACCCCACGCTGTCCACCGCCACCGGGATGGCTTGGATGGTGATCATGGTGAGCAGGAATCCCAGCGACGTCTGGAGCATGAGGGCCGTACCCACCGAGTCGGGTGGGGCGACCTCCGTGACCATGGCGCTGAACTGGGCCGAATCCGCCACGACGAAGAAGCCCCACACCCAGCAGAGGAGCGCCACCACCGCGAACGGCATGGCGAGGGCCAGGCCGGCCACGAGGCAGCACGCCCCGCTGACGGTCATGGCGAAGTTCACCACCCTCTCGCGTCCGATCCGGTCGGCGGCGAGCCCTCCCCATACGCATCCCAAGCCGCCTGTGGCGATGGCACCGAAGGCGACGGCGTCGATCCACGCCGGGGCGACCCCGGTTCCCGCGGCCACCACCAGGTAGGCCGGCACCCACGTCCACATGGCGTAGAGCTCCCACATGTGCCCCAGGTAGCCGCCGGTTGCCAGCATGGTCTCGCGGTGGCGCAGGATCCGCCCCACCCGTGACCATTCGAAGGCGCGCCGGGGAAATGGGTAGGGCCCGTCCCGGTAGCCTCCCGCCACGAGGAGCGCACCCACGATGCCGGCGATGGACGCACCGGCGATGACGGTGCCCAGGCCTGCGCCGCCCACCGCCTTGAGGAGGTAGGGGAAGGCCTTTCCCACGGTCAGGGCGCCCACCACCGTCCCGATGGCCATCCCTCGAGCGGACCGGAACCAGGTGGACACCATCTTCATGCCCGGCGGATAGACGCCGGCGAGGAAAGCCCCGGTCAGGAACCGCAGGACGAGGGCGGTGGCGAAGCCGGGAGCGATGAGCACGAGGGCGTTCGCCACCGCCGCCAGGGCGGCCGAGACCGCGAAAAGCGTTCTCGCGCGGATGATGTCGGCGAGGTTCAGTACGGCCGCCAGGGCCGTCCCCGCCACGAACCCCAACTGGACGACCGTGGTCAGGAGTCCCCGCTGGGAGGACGTGAGGCCCCAAACGGCCTGGAGTTCGGCCCCCACCGCCGTCGCGGTCATCCACGCCGACAGAGAGAGGAGCATGGCGGTGGCGACGATAGCCAGCGCGCGCCACCGCCCGGGATGGTCGTCGGCGCCGTTCAACGGCTTCGCCGGGACGTGGTCGCCGATTCCGCCTACCCCACGATCTGCCTGGCGACGAACCAGAGGTTTGCCGGCCGCTCCGCGAGGCGTCTCATGTACCAGGGAAACCACGCGGACCCGTAGCTGATGAGGACTCTGACCTCGTGTCCCCGTTTCGCCAGGCGGAGTTGTTCGTCGCGCTGGATCCCGAAGAGGAGGGCGAATTCGTACTTGTCCTTGTCGAGACCGAGTTCGAAGGCGATCCGGTTCGTCTCCCCGATCATCTTCGGATCATGGGTGGCGGATACCGGTCGGCCGGCCTCGCCGTGCAGCCGGGCCCGAAGCAGGACCTGCATGAGCTTTACATAGCTCCGGTCCACGTCCGACTTGCTGGGGAAGGCGATGGACTCGGGCTCGTTGTACGCTCCCTTCACGATCCGGATGGCGGGTTGCAGGGGCATGAGGGCCTGGAGGTCCGCTTCCGTGCGCCTCAGGTACGCCTGAAGACACAGGCCCACGTTGCCCTGCTGCTCCTTGACGGTTCGGAAGATTTCCAGGGTGCGGTCGACGTACTCCGAGCCCTCCATGTCGACCCACACCAGCGAAGTCGTCGCCCGGGTCAGCTCCAGGAGCCGCTTCTGGGCTTCCTCGACCCCGTAATCCAACCCGAGCTGAGTCGGCTTCACGGAGATCTCGGTATCGAGGCCACGGGATTCGATCTCGGCAAGCGAGTCGAGGTAGTGCCGCACGACCCCGTCGGCTTCTTCCAGGGACTCGAGGTTCTCACCGAGCAACGTCGTCGTGGTCTTGATGCCCTTCGTGGCCAGGGCCTCCGCCTGAGCCAGGGCATCGCCCCGTTCCTCTCCCGGCATGAATCGCTTCGTCGCCTTCTTCACGAAGCCGTAGCGCGGGAGTTTCTCGGCAAGCGCCGGGTTTTTCGACGCCCAAAGCAATGCGTTTCTCAGCATTCGGTCTTCCGGTTCAGCGTACCAGGCGGAACGTGGGCCTCAACTCTGTACGAATCGGTACATCAAACGGATGAGCCGATAGGCTTCGTCGGCGTCGGATGCGGCGTACCCCACGGTGAAGCCATCGATCTTCTCCATGCCGGGAATCGACATGAGGACGTCCACGTGGGTCGTGGACGCGAAGCGCATCTCCACCCTCACCGGCTCTCCCAGGTCCAGAGGCTCGAAGCCCCCCCGGTCCAACCGATCCAGGGCCCGGCCCACCCCCTCGGTGAGCATGGCGCGGACGCGCTCCGGGTGGATGAGCCGGGCCGACGCGGGAGTCTCGGCCGTCTTCGTCGTCACCGTCTCCGTGTCCAGGAGCTCACCGAGCTCGGCGGTGGCGGCCGAGTCCCCGGCAGCGAGGATCACGGGTACGCCGTGCCCTCCGGCGAATGCCGCGTTCATGCCCCCTTCTCCCACCTCCACGCCGTTGAGCCAGAGCCCCTTCACGGAGCCGCTCCCCGTGTGGGCGAGGAAGCCGTCCGGGTCACCTGCCTTGGCGTGGTAACCGATGAAGACGACCCCGTCGAACGTCTCGTCGAGGCCCTGCACCATACCGAGCGGCTTGATGGAGCCCTGGATGTACGTGACCCGGGGGTCGAGGCGGGTGTGGAGGACGTTTTGGTGGTCGCCGTGGGAGTCGTTCACGAGGATCTCCGCCGACGGCGAGTGAGCGAAGACCGCATCCACCACCGTGTTCACCTCCGCGGTGAGCAGCTCACGGCCGGTGCCGTAGTCCTTCCCCCCGGTGGACGTCATCGAGCCCGTGCCGATGCCGCCGATTCCCTCCATGTCCACGGAGATGAAGATCCGAAGGGGTCGCTCCTGGGCCTCGAGCGGCGCGGACGCCACCCCGGCGTACACCACACCGATGAACGCTCCAACCTGGAACGCCCAGCGCGTGACCGTCGCTGCCCACTGCCCTCCCGGCACCCTCCAGCTCGGCTTCATCGTGCGCCTCCCAAGGGCGTGTAGCCCGCCGCGAGGAGCGCGGTTCGGTAGGCCTCCACCTCCGTCGCCACGAGAGCGTCGACGTCGGAGACGATCTCGTTGGCGGCCTGACGCGCCTGCTCCATCATGATTCGCGTGTTGGCAGACGGACCACCCTCCTCCCCGGCGATTCGTCCCATGGGCGCTCCCACCAGTTGGATCGTCACGTCGCCCCGGCACATCCCCTGACAGGTCGGGCCGGTGAAGTGCTCTTGAACCAGCCCCTCCGCACTCCCCTGCAGGCGTAGTCCCTGCTCGCGGAGGGCCTCGTCGTCGTCGTCCAGGGTCCCGAGGACGACCTCGACGCCTTCCCGAACCCGGTCCAGCCGCTCACGAGCCTCCTGCACCCTCCGCTGGACGGCGCTCATCTCGGCGAGGGCCGCCACCTTCGCCCGGTGGTCGGCGAGGGTCACTGGATCCCTGGGGTCGGCCAGAACGTCCAGCGTCGTGCCGGACGTGGCGTCGCCCATGGAGACCGTGATCTCATAGCGGCCGGGTGCGACCATGATCTGGCGTGGCAGGCCTTCGTCGGCGTCGCCTCCATATCGCAGGTTCCACACGGCGCGGTTGATCCCGTCCACCGCCGCGTCGGAGGTGGACCAGACGACCGTCCCCTCGCCGTCGCGCGCTTCGATCCGGGCGCGGCCGCTTTCGGCCGCCCAGTAGCTGAGAAGCGCCCCCACCGGTCGGGTTTCTCCCTGCTGCATGGCCATGCCCGTGGAGCGGTAGCCGATGGCCTCCGCGACGTTTACCGCGTAGGCCGGCGGAGGTTCGAAGGCGTGGACCGCCGACGCCCGGAGGCCACCGTCCATGGCCAGTTCCCTGAGTGGGCGGATGTCGTCGATGACGAGGAGCGCCCGTCCGTGCGTGCCGAGGACAAGATCTCCATCCCGGGGGTGGATGACGAGGTCGCGGATGGGCACGGCGGGCACTCCCGCCGTGAACGAGGACCACGACTGTCCGCGGTCGGTGCTCACCCGCAAACCGAACTCGGTTCCCAGCACCAGGAGATCCGGCGCGACCGGGTCTTCGTCGATGGCGTGGATGAAGCCATCGATGGCCGGGCTCGCCAGCGAGCGCCAACTCTGGCCGAAGTCCTCGGTGACCCAGATGTAGGGGGTCCAATCTCCGCGGCGATGGTCCTCGGCCACGAGGTAGGCACGACCCGCCACGTGCTTGGACGGCTGGACGTCGGGGATCCAGATGCCTTCAGGCAGGCCGGGCACGTTGCCGCGAACGTTCGTCCAGTTGCCCCCGCCGTCCCGGGTCACCTGCACGTTCCCGTCGTCGGAGCCCACCCACATGACGTCAGGATCCAGATGGCTCACCTGGACGGAGATGATGGTCGTATGCATCTCCGCGCCCGACGCGTCGACGGTGAGTCCGCCGCTCTCGTCCGCACGCTGCTTCGCGGGATCGTTGGTCGTGAGATCCGGCGAGATGATCTCCCAGCTTCGTCCCTGGTCGCGGCTCCGGTGGACGAACTGACTCGCGAGATAGATCGTGCCCAGCTCGTGCGGATCCCACGACAGACCCGCGTTCCAGTTGAAGCGAAGGGGCACGCCTTCCGGGTGGACGGGCCGGATGCTTCGGCGGGCGCCGGTCCGCTTGTCGAAGTGCTGGAGGTTGCCGCCCTGCGACATGGAGTAGCCGAATCGCTCGGGATCGGCGCGGTCCGGCATGACGCTGAAGCCGTCGCCGCCACCCACGCGATGCCAGTGGGCGTTGAGGATCCCCTTGTTCTCCCACACCGTGGACGGCCCGTACCAGGAACCGTTGTCCTGGAGCCCTCCGTAGATGTTGAAGGGCACCATGTCGTCCACGTCGATGTGGTAGAACTGCGCCAGCGGCAGGTTCTCGACGAACCGCCAGTTGTCCCCACGGTCGTACGTGAAGGCGATGCCGCCGTCCTCCCCGAGGATCATGCGACGGGGATCGTCGGGGTCGATCCAGAGCTCGTGGATGTCGCCGTGGATGATGGCACTGGGCACCACCGTCGACCACGTGCGCCCCTGGTCCTCGCTCACCTGGACCGCGCTGTGGAGCGAGTAGATCCGGTTCTCGTTCTTGGGGTCCACCCGGAGGTCCGCGTAGTAGAACGGCCTGGGAACGATGCCCGGGTCGTCGTTGATCGTGCGCCAGCTACGGCCACCGTCGTCGGAGCGGACGAGCTCCGAGCGTTCGGCTTCCACCAGGGCGTACACGACATCGGGGTCCGAATCGGCGATTCCCACGCCGATGCGTCCCAGCTCCCCAGAAGGGAGCCCATGCTCCTCCGTAAGCTCCGTCCAGTTGTCTCCGCCGTCGTGGGTGACGAAGAGCCCGGAGCCCGGTCCACCGGACGTGAGGAACCACGGCTCCCGACGGAACTCCCACATGGCCGCGAAGAGCTTGTCCGGGTTCCTAGGATCCATGACCAGGTCCCCGATCCCGGTGCGCTCGTTGCGCCACAGGACGCGCTCCCAACTCTCCCCGCCGTCGGTGGTCCGGTAGACACCGCGCTCCTGGCCGTCGGACCAGGCCGGGCCCATGACGCCCACGTGGACCACATCGGGATCGGTGGGGTGCGTGATGACGCGATGGATGCGCTCCGACTCCTCGAAGCCCATCAGCGACCAGGATTCACCCCCGTCCATGGACTTGAAGAGGCCCCGACCCACGCCGGCGCTGTTCCGCGGGTTCCCTTCCCCAGTGCCCACCCAGACGATGTCCGGATTCGGCTGGAAGACGGCCACGCTCCCCACCCCCAGGGCGGATTCGCCGTCCAGCACCGGATCCCACGTCAGCCCCCCGTCCACCGACTTGAAGACGCCACCGGTGGCGGCTCCCACATAGACGATGGTCCGGTCGGCGAGGACCACCTCCACGTCGGACACTCGCCCGCTCATTCCCGCCGGCCCGATGCTTCGGGCGGCCATCTCGGCGTAGGGCCCGTCCCCGGTACTCTGCGCCTGGGCGGTCCCCGTTGCGGTCGCGCCCGCCGCGGCGAGCAAGGAGATGGTGAGGAGGGCTGTCGATCGCATGGAAGCTCCGGTCTGGATCAGAAAAGGAGGCTGAGGCCGGTCTGTACGGCGAGGTAGCGCATGGGGAGGGTCGAGCCTCCCGGCAAGTCCGTGTTCACCAGCGTGTAGAGGCCCGTGGCGCTCCAACCCACGGACCGCCCGAGGCGCACCAGGATTCCCGCCCCCGCCTCGCCACCGAATCCGAGGTCGGACACTCCGGCATCCGCTGCGGCGGAGGGTGTGGCTGCCAGGTCGCCCGTCTCTACCCGTGTCGTCACCACGCCCAGTCGAAGCCAGGGGATCACCGGTCCCCCATCCACCGGCACGATCCGGACACCGACGTTGAACCCGGTGGCTACATAGCGCCCGTCGGCATCGCACCCTGCGGCCTCGCAGCCGAAGCGGTGCTGGGAGAAGCCAGCGTAGAGCGTCCGCCATCCGGCGCCCGGCAGAGCAAACGTGACGGCCAGGCTCGGTCCCGGGGTGGTGCCCATGCCCGGATCCGTGCCGTCGGCGAAGTCGGACAGCGGCATCGCCATTCCTCCGTGCGCCTCCACCACCAAAGGGCTGTCCTGGGCGGCCACGGGCTGCGTCGCCAGAAGGACGGCCGTGACGAACACGCCGGCGACGGCGACGAGGAGGGGGCGCGGGATGGACGACACGTGGGGGCCGATCTCCTCGAGGATGGAGCGATGCGGCGGAGCCTCGTGTCCGCCGCCTCCGAATGCTATCGAAGCCCCCGCCACCGGCCAACCGGGCAGACGTGGCGGTTGCTCTGACGACCGGGTCTGGACATCGTGTGCGCGGCCCTGTCCCGGGCGTTCGAAGTCCTGTCAGCCACCCTCATTGACTCCCTGATGACCAATCGCTTGAGCCGCACCGCCAGACGGACCCATTCCTTCACCGAGTCCGTCATCCGGGAGATGACCCGAGTGGCCCGCGAGCACGACGCCGTGAACCTGGCCCAGGGCTTTCCCGACTTCCCCGCCCCGGACCTCCTCAAGGAGGCCGCGTGCGCCGCGATCCACGACGACGTGAACCAGTACGCCATCACGTGGGGAGCGCCGAGTCTACGCCACGCCCTCGCCCGGAAGTACCGTGAGCACTACGGCATGGAAGTGGACACGGAGCGCGAGATCACCGTGACCTGCGGGGGAACCGAGGCCATGGCGGCGGTCATGCTCGCCGTGGTGGATCCAGGCGAAGAAGTCATCGTCATGGAGCCGTTCTACGAGAACTACGGCCCCGACGCCGTCCTGTGTGAAGCGAAGCCGGTCTTCCTGACCCTGGAATCGCCGGACTACCGCCTCCACAAGGAGGCCCTCGAGGAGCTGGTCACGTCGAGGACCCGGGCCATCGTCATCAATACGCCCAACAACCCCACGGGCCGCGTCTTCGATCGTGCTGAGCTCCAGGCCATCGCCGATATCTGTATCGAGCACGACATCCTGGCCATCACCGACGAGATCTACGAGCACATCTATTACGAGGGCGAGCATCACCTGCTGGCCACCTTCGACGGGATGCGGGACCGGACCATCACCATCTCGGGCCTGTCCAAGACCTTCAGCGTCACGGGCTGGCGTATCGGGACGATCATCGCCCCGCCCGAGCTCACCGTCGCCATCCGGAAGGTCCACGACTTCCTCACCGTCGGCGCGCCGGCACCTCTGCAGCAGGCCTGCGCCGTGGGGATGAACGAGCTCGGCCCCGACTACTACTCCGACATGGTCACGTCCTACAAGGAGCGCGGCGAGGTCCTGGTGACCGCGCTCCAGGAGGCGGGTTTCCGGTGCCGCTTCCCTCAGGGCGCCTACTACGTCCTCGCCGACTTCAGCGAATTGAGCGACGAGGACTCGATGACGTTCGGCAAACGACTTACCGCGGAAGGGGGCGTCGCACCGGTACCCGGGGCCTCCTTCTTCAGCGATCCGGCACGGGGACACTCCCTGGCGCGCTTCGTCTTCTGCAAGCAGATCGAGACGCTCCGCGAAGCCGGCGAGCGCCTGAAGGAATTCGCGGCTCGAAGCTGACGTGACGTCTCCCGACGACGACGGCACGCTGACCGTCGACGGCCGCGCCACCCTCTTCGGCTTCGATGATCGGCCAGTCCGCGCCGCCATCATTCCCAGGAGCCGGGGGTGGCGCGTCGGTGGCGCGGTCCGGACCTTCGCGGTGTTCGCCGTGATGGCCCCGTTCGTCGCGGTCTTCCCTCCCCACGCGGTTTGGTTCCTCGGCGCCCTCGTCACCGGCGCCGTCCTCGCCAGACGCCGCTACATCGAGCGCTTCACCCTCGTCGGAGTGGAGGGACAATGCCCCAAGTGCGGCGCGGCGCTCACCGCCAAGAAGGGACGGCTGAAAGAGCCCCACGCCCTTCCTTGCGAGGGCTGCAACCACGAACCCGCCCTCCGGTTACCTGCCGAAAGCCTCGCCCTCGCCGACGACTGAGCGTGGCGTGGCGGGTCGGGCCTCTACTCGGGGGCTTCCCTCAGGATCGGGAGCGGCGGCCTGCGCAGTAGATCCCGTGACCCGGCCAGCCCGGTGACCACCGTCAGGGTCACCACCACCAGCCAGATGACGATCAAGGGCGCCGGACGCAGCGTGTAGCCGATCTCGAAGAGGCTCGGTACCAGGAGCGCCGCGGCCGCGATGGCCAGCACGAGGCCGCTGGCGGTAGCCAGGGAGCCCAGCGCGAGATACTCCGAGAAGAGCACCGTGAGAACCTGGCGCCGGCGCGCGCCCAGGGTCTTGAGGAGGGCCCCCTCCCGGAGTCGCTGGGCCCGGGACGTCGCCAGAGCGCCGATGAGGACGATGATGCCGGCGAGCGCGCTGAAGGCACCCAGGAAGGCGACGGCCTGCCGCACGCGCGACAGTACGGAATCAATGGCCTCCTGGACGCGGGAGAAGTCCAGCGCCGAGACGTTGGGAAAGGCGCCAACCAGCGCGCGCTGGACCTCCCCCCGCTCGGTGGCGTCGGGTATTCGGGTGACCATGAGGATGCTCTGCGGAGCCGCCTCCAGCACACCGGGCTCGAGAATGGCGAAGAAGTTCGGCTCCAGGCGATCCCACTCCACGGTCCGTAGACTCGTGACCACCGATACGACTTCCACCCCGGACACGTCCCATGTGATGGTGTCGCCGAGCCCCACCCGGAGATCACGGGCGATGTCGTCTTCCAGGGACACCCGCGCCAGATCACCCGCCTCCACGGCAGTGTCGTCGTCGGTCCCGGGGGTCCCGTCCCACCATCGGCCGGCGACCACCGACTCCGCCCCGCCGATATCCCCCCGGTAGGTGTTCCGATACTCCCGCCGCAGTGCCCACCCTTCCGGCCTTCGGTCACGGTCTTCCATGGCTCGGAGTTCTTCGGGTGACCGCCCGTTGATGGCCGCGATCCTCGACGTCACGAGGGGCGACACCTCCGCAGCGGCACGGGCGTCCGGGGGCAGAAGCTCGAGCAAGGGGTCGATCTGATCGGTCTGGATGTCGAAGAACAGGACGTTGGGCTGCCCCGCCCCGAAGGAGACGGTCAGGTCCTCGCGCAGGCTCGCCTCCACCTGGACGATGGTCCCGATGACGAAGGCGCCGAGCCCCAGCGCCAGCGTGACCGAGATCGTCTGATTCTGCGGTCGGAAGAGGTTGGAGACGCCTTGCCGGACTGGATAGGAAGCGCCCCGGGGAAAGAAGTGACGCGTGGATCGGGCCAGTCCCCAGCCCACGCCGGAGATGAGCGCCGTGGCCACCGCCAGGGCGCCGGCGAAGGCCAGCCCCACCTCCTCATCCGGGGCTTCGAGCACGCAGAGGCCGACGACACTGGCGGCCATCAGGCCGTACGCCACGATACGGGGGACGTCGATACGGCGTCGCGGCGGCTCGAAGTCGCTCCGCAGGGCGGCCAGCGGCGGTACGTCCCGGACCTGGAGCAGTGGGATGAGGGCGAAGACGACGGCCACCCAGACACCGATGCCGAGGCCGGCGGCGATGGAGGTGGGAGAGAGACGGGTATCCACCTCCACGGGCAGCACGTCGGAGAGCACCACCGGCATCACCTCCTGCAACGCCACGCCCAGGATGGCGCCGGCTCCTGCCCCGAGGAGGCCGAGCCAGGCTGCCTGGATGAGGTACGCCAGGAAGGCGGTGCTCTGGCCGGCCCCGATGCACCGGAGGACCGCGATTCCCGGGCGCTTCTCCCGTATGTAGACGTGGATCGCCGCGGCGACCCCGACACCGCCGAGGAGGAGCGCCCCGAGGCCCACCAGGCCGAGGAACCGCCCGAGGAAGCGCACCCCGTTGGAAAGGCTCCGGGCCTGCTCTTCGGCGAGGCGGTACCGGACACCGTTGGCGCGGAAGGTCTCCTCGTGAACTTCACGAAGCTCCCGGCGGGCCCCGGCGTCGGGGATGGCCAGATACGCCTCGTAGCGGGCCAGACTCCCGAAGCCCAGGAGCTCGGCTCGCTCCATGGTCTCGGGGGAGACGTGGATGCGCGGGCCGATGGCGGCCTGATACGCTACATCGGTGGGAAGATCGTCCACCGTAGCGGCGATCACCAACCTCTCTCGCCCGATGACCAGGGTGTCTCCCACCTCTACCGCCATCTGGTTCAGGACGGCCGGGTCGACGAGCACACGACCGGGCTCGAGGTGTGCGCCCCAACGCCCCTCCGGCTGCGTCCGGACCTCCCCGTAGAAGGGATACCCCGCCTCCAACGCCCGGACCTGAAAGAGCCGCACGACGTCGGAGGACGGGGCGTAGACCATCGTGGACGCCGTGGTCACCCGGGCGACCGGCACGTCAGCCGCGACCAGAGAGTCCAGGACGGCTTCCACCTCTGGGGCGAAGGGGACGTCGTCCTCGAGGCGGGCGTTGGCGCCCATGAGGACGTCCGCCTCCTCCTGAATGGAGCGGGCGAAGTCCTCCCGGAACGAATGGATGGACACCAGCGCGGCCACGCCGAGCGTGATGGATGCCATGTAGACGCCGACGCGTCGAAAGCCGTGGCGGCTCTCACGGATGGCCAGCCTCAGAGCGAAGCGGGCACGCAGGGGTGAGCGCACGAGCGTGGCCTCAGCCGCCGGTGGCGGTGAGCATCGACGCGCGTCCGGGCCGGTCCTCCCCGACCCGTCCACCCTCGAGCGCGATGACGCGGTGAGCGCGCTCGGCGAGGTCACGATCGTGGGTCACGAGGACGAGAGTCGTCTTCTCTTCCCGGTTCAGCTCCTCGAGCATGCTCACGATGGTCTCGCCGGTATCCCGATCCAGGTTGCCTGTCGGCTCGTCCGCGAAGAGGATGCGGGGCTTGTTGGCGAACGCTCGCGCCAGGGCCACGCGCTGTTGCTCGCCGCCGGACAGTTGGGCCGGGTAGTGGTCCAGCCGGTCCCCCAGGCCGACGCGTGCCAGGAGGGCCTCGGCCCGGGGACGGAAGTCGTCCCCGCCTCCGCGCAGCTCCAGGGGCACCAGGACGTTCTCCAGCGCCGTCAGCGTCGGCAGCAGGTGGAAGGTCTGGAAGACGAAGCCGACCCGCTGCCCCCGGAACTCGGCGCGTTCGTCCTCGGTCATCGCGAAGATGTCGTGACCATCGAGGAACACCCGGCCGCCGCTGGGTTCATCCAGACCGGCCAGAAGCCCCAACAGTGTCGTCTTCCCGCTACCCGAGGGTCCGACGATGGAGACGAAGGCCTCGGCTTCGATCTCCAGGTCGAGAGATCGGAGCACGGGTAGAGGTCTGCCCCCGCTGATGTAGTTTTTCTCCAGCCCCTCGGCCCGGATCATCATGAAGTCTGCACTCTCGCTACTCGCCTGTTTCTCCCTGGTGGCCTGTTCGGCCGCTTCGGACGCGCCGCCCGCCGAAGGTGATGGGCGGTCGGACTCCACCATGGTGGTCCCGTCGGAAGCGAGGGTTCCCTCGCAGACGGGCCCGCGAGTGGTCTTTCTCGGCACCAGCCTCACGGCGGGGCTGGGCCTCGAGGGGGATGAGCAGGGGTACGTGGAGGTCCTGGAAACCATGGCGGATTCTCTGGGACTGCCCATGGACGCAGTGAACGCCGGGGTCTCCGGCGAGACCAGCGCCGGTGGACTTCGGCGGCTCGACTGGATCCTCCGGGAACCCCTGGACGTCCTCTTCCTGGAACTGGGAGCCAATGACGGACTCCGGGGCCAGGACCCCGAGGCGATGCGGGCCAACCTCGTGGAGATCATCGAGCGGACACGTAGCCGTTACCCGACGGTTCACGTCATCCTCGCGGGGATGGAGGCGCCACCGAACCTGGGGCCGCTCTACACCACCGCCTTCCGCGCGGTCTTCCTCGAGGTCGCCGAGTCCCACGGGGTGACGTTGGTGCCCTTCCTCCTCGACGGTGTGGCAGGTGTGCCGGAGCTGAATCAGGACGATCGGATCCATCCGACCGGAGCCGGCCACGAGGCCGTGGCCCGGACCGTCTGGCCGTATCTGTCGGAGGTACTCCGCGACGTGGGCGAGCCGTCATGATCCGCGGCGTCTTCGGCCCGGGGACCCTGGTGCTCGGAGGTGGAGCCCTACTCCTTGTCGGGTTCCTGGCCGCGGGGTTCTTCCTGCCAGGAACGTGGGAGGCGACCGCAGAAGCCAGTATCGACGCCCCCATCGATTCCGTTCAAGCGCTCATCGAGTCACCCGAGGGTTGGCGCCGCTGGACGCCGTGGCCGGACTCGGTGGCCCCCGGACCGGGCCCTCGACGCGGGCCTGGCTCCAGCATGACCTGGGCCGACCCGGAGTTGGGATCCGGAGCGTTCCGCATCGAACAGGTGGAAGGAGGCCCGTCCGACAGCGGTCCGCGAACCGTCACCTACTCCGTTGAAGTAGAGGGGGTCGCCGGGGACGTGCTCCTCACAGCGGGAGTGGTCACCCTAGAGGCCGCGGGAGGTTCGACCCGCCTCGTATGGCGCGAAGAAGGCGACCTGGGCAGCAATCCACTCATGGGCTACTGGGCCCTCTTCATGGAACGTGCCCAGGGGACGGAGATGGGAAAGAGCCTGGACCGGTTGGCCGAAGTGGCCACCGGTCGTCAGATCACGTCTTCGCCCGAGCCCACTCGATGAGGTCGCGATTCGTCGATGTCTTCTTCATGGCCCCCAGCAGATCCATCATCGCCTCGGACGTGCCCATCCCGGAGAGCTGGCGACGCATGGCATGGGACACCCATAGCTGATCGTCGTCGAGGAGGAGTTCCTCCTTCCGGGTGGCTGACGCCGTGAGATCGATGGCCGGGTAGATGCGCCGGTCGGCGAGCTCCCGGGACAGCACCAATTCGCTGTTTCCGGTGCCTTTGAACTCCTCGAAGATGACCTGATCCATACGGGAGCCGGTGTCCACCAGGGCCGTCGCGATGATGGTCAACGACCCACCACCCTGGTCGGCGGCGATCTTCCGGGCGCTGCCCAGGAAGCGCTTGGGCTTCTCGAGGGCGTTGGAATCGAGACCGCCGGACATCGTCCGCCCGCTACCGGATTGGACCGTGTTGTAGGCGCGAGCCATCCGTGTGATGGAGTCGAGAATGATGACCACGTCCTCACCCTGCTCCACACGCCTGCGTGCCCGCTCCAGGGTCATCTCGGCCACCTGGACATGGCGGTCGGCAGGCCTGTCGAAGGTCGACGAGATGACCTCGCCGAAGCCGCACTGCTCCATCTCGGTGACCTCCTCGGGACGCTCGTCCACGAGGAGAATCATGAGATGGCATTCGGGGTGATTGGTCACGATGCCCTGAGCTACGGCCTGCATCACCATCGTCTTTCCGGCCTTCGCCGGAGCCACGATCATGGCCCGCTGACCCTTCCCGAACGGACAGAACAGGTCGATGACGCGGTTGGTGAACTCGGGCTCGCCACGCCAGGTGCGCCCGCACTCAAGCTTGAGCTGCTCGTCGGGGTGCACGGCGCTGAGTCGGTTGAAGTCCGGGCGGCGCTGCGCGTCCTCGGGTGAGTGGTCGTTTACCCGCGCGAGATACGCCAGAGGTGGGCTTTTGCCCGAGCGGGACTCCTCGGCCACGATCCCCATGAGCTCGTCACCGGTACGGAGCCCGTACTTGGAGATCATGCGGGCGTTCACGTAGATGTCGTCGTCGCCGGGTGCGTAGTTGGACTCGCGTCGGCGGACGAAGCCGGAGCCGCTGCCCAGGACCTCGAGAAGCCCGAGTGGCCGGGCCAGCTCCAGGAGCTCTTCGGGATCGTCCGGTAGGTTGGCCATCAACTCGGCCTCGCTGGGACCTCCGCGGCTCTTGCTCTTGTTGCGACGCCGCCTGCGGCCACGCCGCCGACGGCCTCCACCGCCGCCCTTGTTGTTCTTGCCGCCGCCTCCTCGGTTCTGGTCGTTGGAGCCGCCCCCACCGGAGCCGGAGTCACCCCCAGACGATGAGGAACTGGAGGCATCCGACCCTGAGGACTGGCCCGAGGGTGCATCATTGTTGTTCGAATCTGGCGATTGGGACACGTTTTCACCCAATTTGACGGACCGCGTGCGGCGACGTGTTTGGTCACCGGCGTCCGACGGGAATGGTTTCCGCGAACGAGTTGTTCGAGGTCTGGTCCGATCGGCGAGCCGAAGGGCCGCGCCGTTGCCGACGATATGAGCCGTCGACTGGACTGCGACAAATCTTCAACGAATGGGCGTCCGGATCAAGGTCGCCCGGAAACAATGGACTCAACGACCTCTCAATACGCAACTCCGCGACGTGCGTTTCTGAAGGCGCTCGCCGCGGCTGGCGTCGCAGCTCCTCTACTCGCCAGCGTCCAGCGGCTCGAAGCCGCCCTCCCTCCGGCGGCGCCTCCCGGGCCGTTCCGCCATGACGATCCGGCGGCGATCCGAGCTCTCGCCTCGGAGTACCTCCTCGGCGACGACCTCGTGTACCTCAACCACGCGTCCATAGGCACGGTTCCCCGCCCGGTACACGCAGCCCACGTGGCGTACCTGGAGCTTTGCGAACGGCACCCTTCCCTCTACGTCTGGGGTCGAGTGTGGCGGGACGTCCTCGAGGACACGCGTCGGGGTGCAGCAGGTCTGCTCCGGTGTGACCCGGATGACCTGGCGGTGACGCACAACACCACCGAGGGCTTCAACATCCTGGCTCAAGGGCTGCGCCTCGGCCCCGGCGACGAGGTGCTCTTCAGTTCGTTGAACCACCCTGGAGCCTCCGTGGCGTGGCGGGGACAGGCGAGCCGACGGGGGTTCGCCGTTCGGGATTTCGACTTCCCCATCGAGAGGACTCCGGAACTCACCACCGACGAAGTGGCGGCCTTGCACGCGGCGGCCGTCAGGCCCGAGACCCGCGCGCTGGTCATCCCCCACGTCGACAACATGGTGGGGATGGTCCATCCCCTCGCGGAGATCGCGGCGGCTGTCCGGGCTCGCGGGGTGGATTTCGTCCTCGTCGATGGCGCGCAGTCGGTAGGGATGATCCCCGTCGATCTGCGCGCTTCGGGAGTGGACGCCTACGCGGCCAGTCCGCACAAGTGGCTCCAGTCTCCCAAGGGGCTCGGCCTGTTCTGGGTCTCGCCTGGACTCCGGGACTCGCTTCCCAGGATGTGGTACCGCACCGGCGGGAGTGGCATCGAAGCCTCGGCGCGGCAGTACGAGGACTACTCCACTCGGGCGTGGCCCGCCGTGGTGGCCCTCGGGGACGCCCTCGCCTTTCAGGCGGCCATCGGCGAAGCCGAGAAAGGACGTAGATACCAGGCCATCCACGCTCACGTCCGGGGGCGAGTGGAGTCCGACCGGCGTCTCCGTTGGAGGTCTCCCACCGATCCGACGCTCTCGTCGGTGATCATGGCCGTGGAGGCGTCGGACACCCAGGCCCCGTCGCTGGGCCAGCGGCTCCTCGCGGAGTCCGGTGTGGTCGTGCGCGCCTTCGGAGCGCCTCTCAACACGTTGCGCGTTTCACCCAACTTGGCCACCTCCGAGGACGACCTGAACCTCTTCCTGGATGCGGCGGCGGCGGGAGCGGGCTAGAATGTCGGCCCGGGCGCGGCAGGTGGCGCTCGGCGGGTGTCCACATCGGGGGGCGAATGTCTCATCGACGAGACACTTCTCAGCATCATGTGACACTTGACGTCAAACGGCCTAACGGGTTGCAACGCAATAACATGAAGAAGTATGAACTGATTGGCACGGTGTGTGCTCGTATGAGGGGTGTCGATTCAATGAAGGAGGCAGCCGTGCGAAGCGTAGCCAAGACGACCGTGATTCTGATGGCCATCTCGGCCCTCGGATGGGGAGAGGCCCGGGCCCAGTCCCATGTCTCGTTCTCTCTCACCGCCGGATCGCTTTTCTCGGGTGTCACGTTCGGCGTGACGCAGCACTATGACGTCGGCTCGGCCTTCGTCGGCGCCGCGTTCGGCGCCGCCCACCCCCGGTACTCCGGAGCCTACGGGATCTACTCGGAGCCGGTCTACTACTCGAGCCAGCCGAACTATTACTCGAGCGGAAGCTGCTGGGACTACTACTGGGACAGCTACTACGACCCGTACGCCGGGTGGTACGACGACTGCGTCCTGGCCGGTCCCTATCGCTACTCCTACCGGGCGCGGAGTTACAGGGCACGCTGGTCCGGCTACTATCGCCCTTACAGCTATGTCCGCTACGCCTACGTGGCCGACCCCTACTACGATCCGTGGGGCCCGTACTGGGCCTACGATCCGTTTAGCTCGTACTGGAACGGCTACTGGGACGGCTATGTCGACGGTCGATGGGATCGGTCCTGGTACGGATACGGCTATGGCTACGGCTATTCGCGCACTCGGACCGTCTACGCCTACGGCGGACGCAGCCGGATCGGGCGCGTGACCGCGTATCGCCCATCGCCCCTCACCGTCGGTGGAACGCGGTACAAGGAGAGTCCCGGCAGCGCGACGGCCCGGACCGCCCGCCGCCGTGGCACCGGTGCCGCCCCCGCCGCATCGCCCACCGCGCCGTCCCGCACGGCCGTCGCAGGGCAGGCCCGGAACCGTCCCGCGTCTACGGCGTCCGTGAATCGTCGGGCGCCCCGCGTAGGCCCCGCCACCTCCCGCGGCACAGCCAGCGCCTCGGATGGTGCCCGGGCCACCAGCGCCCGTAGCGGCGCCGCCCGCGGAACGGGGGCCACGAGTACACGGAGCACGCGGCCCTCGGCCGCAGCCCGGGATGGTGGCGCGTCCACTCGGTCTGGAGCGACGTCCAGTGGGGCCGGTGCTCGGTCCACCCCCACGGTGGGTCGGCGACCCGTTGCAGCAG
>JAYMFU010037816.1:0-2500 GCA_036784835.1 Phaeophila floridearum
ATCATACTCTTTCAATCCAAGAGATATTTCATTGATTCCCGTCTTTGTACTTCGAAAAGAAAGGGATTCAGATGATTCGAAATTGATTCCAACCTAAAATTCTTCCGAAATTTGATATTTCAATCAATGGAAGGGGGCTCTTACTATCTTTATAGATGGATACTAAGGAAGACCGGACCTTTTTCTTTTTTATTTATTTCCCTCTTGACTCTTCAAAAAAGAAGTTGTTTTGTTAAGCGTATACGCACTTTTTATAAGTAATGATATAGTGGTTGTTTAAGGAGAGACTGGGCAATAATAAGATCTTGCCTCGGGCGAGTTACATATCGGGCATTTACCCTTTTGTTTCTATTCTAATTTTAGAAAGGCGGTTTATGCTTTATCGCTTTATTTGATATGGCGTTAAAAATAGGTGAGGTTTCCCCTTACTTATTAGTAAGGGGAATTAGAATCCTAAAATAAGAATTATTTCAGATTGAGCGGAACAAATAGATGTAGCAAATGGGGTCTTATGTCAATTCCATAGAATATATGGAATATATTGATATGGAAATGGAATTAATATACACATATAGGAAGAGAATATTGTAGATTGATATATAGAAACTTAAGCGTTTATCTTTATTCTAGATTACAACTTTATAGACTAAGAGATAGATAGTATGGTAGAAAATTCATTTTTCTACCATACTATCTATCTCTTAGATAATTTCCGATTATAGTGCGCTCATTTCATTTAAGTTAAGACGTGAAATTGAATCCCTTTCATTTTTCTTCGTAAATTTTTGATAAGAACTTGGAAGGAAAGTTTGATTCAAATTCATTTGAAAATTCAATTGAATTAATCATTTTGACTGACTGTTTTTACGTAAATGATAAGTAGAAAAGCGGTAGGAACTAGAATGAATAGTGCAGTAGCAATAAATGCAAGAATATTTACTTCCATAATCTCATCAGTTTTTTACTTCGCAATAACTCGGGATTTAATCCCCTAGAGATGATAAATCTTTCGTCTATCATCTGTAAATTCAATGAATGAATTACCTCTCGATGATCTTGAACCGGATCACTATCATGAATAACAATATCTGATCTATCAAATCAACCCGTCGTCAAGACTTGAATAGTATAACATAGGAAGTTCTTTTATCCATACTGAATCCAAATTTTGATTCCTAACTCAATTACTCCAAAATGAGATTTATCATCCGTTTCCTTGTTTTTTCTATAACCCACCTTGCGTCTTTCTTCTTCTGATGAAGGATCAGAAGATTGCCTTTCCACTTCAATTAATTACATAGTTCCAAACCTAACAAACAAAAAAAGCGAGGTGGAAAATAGGAAAGCAAAAAGAAATCAAGACTCCTTTTTGCTTTGGGAATGTAAGTATATCCCTCGACATTCTTTACTAGTTCATAGAAAGGGAAAATTGGATTTTTGTATTTATTGGATCCGTCGGGACTGGCGGGGCTCGAACCCGCAGCTTCCGCCTTGACAGGGCGGTGCTCTAACCGATTGAACTACAATCCCAGGGAAATAAGGGATCTGGCAGAAATTTTGATTCTTTTTTATCTTCGTATGGGGTCTTTCGAAAGGACAAGGGTTTTTATACTATCTCATGGTAGATTGATGCGGTTTATTGGGCCGAGCTGGATTTGAACCAGCGTAGACATATTGCCAACGAATTTACAGTCCGTCCCCATTAACCGCTCGGGCATCGACCCAGGAAGAATCCATTAAATTTTTTTTATAGGCTTATTGGTAATCCATGATCAACTTCCTTTCGTAGTACCCTACCCCCAGGGGAATTCGAATCCCCGCTGCCTCCTTGAAAGAGAGATGTCCTAAACCACTAGACGATGGGGGCCAACTTGACCAACCGCCCTCATACTATGATCATAGTATCATCCGTTTTTTGAAATTGTCAATATAATGGAATGATCAGATCCGAGGGATCTTTCCGTTTTTCATAATTGTTTTTTCATAATTGTATAGAATTTTTTGATTCGTCATTCATATTTATGAATCGTTCATTAGAATCAGCATTCTCTATATAAATAAAAATCTGGCGGGATCAAGAAGTTATCAAAAATTGTGTTTAAAACTTTTAGTTCAAGGGGACAAGTAAAATCTCTTCATCACATGATTCAATAAAATATCTCAAATTTTTTTTATGTCGAATTGGTAAGTGTACGTGTATGTTATGTATCAATCAAGTGAATTTTGTTTTAATAAGGATCACCTGCATAAATAAAAGCAATTAGGGCCGGCCTTGTCTTGAAACAATTCCGACTTTCTAGGCAAATCCATTTGATTATAACCACTACGAGTCTACTGTATATTACTGTATATAATATATATAATATATGATATGTGTATGTGCATATAGAGATTTTATCTACAGAGTGACTCGTTCGGGAATTAAATCAAATAAGCCCTTTTAACTCAGTGGTAGAGTAACGCCATGGTAAGGCGTAAGTCATCGGTTCAAATCCGATAA
>JAYMFU010037816.1:7500-10000 GCA_036784835.1 Phaeophila floridearum
TAATATGCTAAAGGATTGGGTATAGTTAGTCGTGATAGTGTAGTGAGTCTATCCCCTCTTTTTTCCCCTTCCTACCCCCCCAAAAGGGTCCTAGTTAACAGAGCCAAAAAATTTTTGGATAAAAAAAAGATGTTGCGGAGACAGGATTTGAACCCGTGACCTCAAGGTTATGAGCCTTGCGAGCTACCAAACTGCTCTACCCCGCGCTGAAGAGAAGAAATAAAAACTAATAGACAAAGAAGGATTGAATGCGCCCCTCTACCATATCTGTACAAATAGAATAGTACATTTATACAGAATGGTAAAGAGGCCATTTATGATCATCGACTATAGAAATGAAAGGTTAATCCTTACCAACTCGATCTTGTTGCTCCTGGCACCAAACATGCATGAACCATTTCACGAAGTATGTGTCCGGATAGTCCAAAGTCCCGATAGTTAGCTCTCGGTCTTCCGGTCGAAAAACAACGGCGATGCAGGCGTGTAGGTGCACTATTCCGTGGTGGGGATTGTAACTTTCCATAAATTTCCCATTTGTCACTTAATGACGGAACTTTACTTATTTCTTTTTTTGAGGATCGACGAATCAAATGATATTTCTGTTCCAATTTTTGCCTCTTCTTCTCCCTCTGAATCAAACTTTTCCTTGCCATAATGGTTCAGGTCCTATTAGTATCCATGATACAAGTCGAATCCTAGATGTAGAAATATAAGAAGGCAGGCCTTCTCTCCGTCGAAAAAATGAGATTATCGCGAATATAACACATTCAAAAATTAGCCAAATTTTCCCGACGTAGAGGCAATCAAGAAAGCTGCATAAGTGAATATATAACCTACAGAAAAATGGGCTAATCCAACCAATCTTGCTTGCACAATAGAAAGGGCCACGGGTTTATCTCTCCATCGAATCAAATTGGCCAAAGGTGTGCGTTCATGAGCCCATGCTAAAGTTTCAATCAATTCTTGCCAATATCCCCGCCAGGAGATTAAGAACATAAATCCAGTAGCCCAAACAAGATGTCCAAATAAGAACATCCATGCCCAGACCGATAAACTATTCATACCAAAAGGGTTATATCCATTGATAAGTTGTGAAGAGTTTAACCATAAATAATCTCTTAGCCAGCCCATCAAATAAGTGGAAGATTCATTAAACTGTGAAACGTTACCCTGCCATAATGTAATATGCTTCCAATGCCAATAAAAAGTAACCCATCCAATAGTATTTAACATCCAAAAAACTGCTAAATAAAATGCGTCCCATGCCGAAATATCACAAGTACCCCCTCGCCCAGGGCCATCGCATGGAAAACTATAACCGAAATCCTTTTTATCTGGCATTAACTTGGAACCCCGTGCATCTAAAGCACCTTTTACTAAGATCAATGTAGTTGTATGTAAACCCAGAGCAATAGCATGATGGACCAAAAAGTCTCCGGGCCCTATTGTTAAGAATAATGAATTAGTATTCTCATTAATAGCATTTAACCAACCGGGCAACCAGATGCTTCGACCCGCATTGAATGCCGGGCCATTCGTTGAAGATAAAAGTACATCGAACCCATATGAAGTTTTCCCATGAGCCGATTGTATCCATTGAGCAAATATGGGTTCGATCAAAATTTGCTTTTCCGGAGTACCAAAAGCAAGCATGACATCATTATGAACATAAAGTCCCAAGGTATGGAATCCCAAAAAGAGGCTGGCCCAACTTAAATGAGATATGATAGCTTCCTTATGGTCTAACATTCTTGCCAATACATTATCTTCGTTTTGTTCCGGGTTGTAATCTCTAATGAAAAAGATAGCTCCATGAGCAAAAGCCCCTGTCATGATGAATCCTGCGATATATTGGTGATGGGTATATAATGCAGCTTGAGTAGTAAAGTCTTGTGCTATGAATGCATAAGCAGGTAAAGAGTACATGTGTTGCGCTACCAAGGAGGTAATAACCCCTAAAGAAGCTAGAGCAAGGCCTAATTGAAAATGAAGCGAATTGTTGATTGTATCATAAAGACCTTTATGCCCACGCCCCAATCGCCCTCCTGGAGGAATATGTGCATCTAAAAGATCCTTGATACTGTGTCCAATCCCGAAATTAGTTCTATACATATGACCAGCAACAAGAAAAATAAATGCAATAGCTAAATGATGATGAGCCATATCAGTCAGCCACAAACTTTGTGTTTGTGGATGGAATCCCCCAAGAAGGGTTAGAATGGCAGTTCCTGCTCCTTGGGAGGTCCCAAATAAATGACTACTTGAATCAGGGTTTTGAGCATAAAGATTCCACTGACCTGTAAAAAGTGGGCCTAACCCTTGGGGATGCGGTAATACATCTAAGAAATTATTCCATCGAACGGACTCCCCTCTGGATGCAGGAATAGCGACATGTACTAAATGTCCTGTCCAAGCCAAGGAACTTACGCCGAAGAGTCCTGACAAATGATGATTCAGACGAGATTCGGCATTTTTGAACCACGAAACGCTCGGTTTCCAT
>JAYMFU010037927.1:0-19121 GCA_036784835.1 Phaeophila floridearum
TGTGTGTGTGTGTGTGTGTGTGTGTGTGTGTGTGTGTGTGTGTGTGTGTTCTCTATTGGTCAGCCACCGGTGGCTGCCTGCTGTCGCTTAACCTTGGGCTGGGCCTGGTCTGCAGCGTCCTGCGGTGCAGCTGTCAGTTGCCTCTGATGCTGTGCTGCACAAGGCTCTGCTTCGAGGGGCATGGCTTTTGCACTCTCTCTCCTGACACTGGAGAGCAAGGAACTTGCCTCGTTGATTCTTTGACTGTCCATTTGTAGACCTTGTGGGCTCTATCTGTCTATTCTGCTAACGACCGAGTGCTTTGTCCCGCGTAGCACGCGCACGTGTGCATGGCAATGAGGTTGGCACAGCATTCACGTGGACTGTGGTAACCCTGGCTGGTCAGCACCTTTGACATGACAGGTAGAGATAGGAAACAAGCTCCAGTCCGATTGCACGGATGGGCACGTATTTCTCGAGTCTGTGGCACCAGGCAGCTGATTTTTCACAGGTTGACTGCTGCAGGGGGTGAGGATGTTTTGACATTTGGTTGTAACTGTGCAGGACAGTGAAAGGAAGGACCTGACTGCACGCGCAAAGGGGAATGTGCTCGAGTCCCTGCTTCCACTTATAGACAACTTTGAACTTGCTGCAAAGCAGGTGTGTGCACTGTATGGCACGAGTGCATGTGCCGGGGCCACCCGGCGCTGAAGTTCTGTAGCCTGCATGTTCTTGTAGACCGTGACCGTGGCTCAGATCGAGAGTGTTAGTGTTGGTGTATCCACAGGCTGGGTGAACAGGCCCATGGTTCTGCACTATGTGTGTTGCACACGTTGGGCGAGCACGCGGGAAGCAGCCGGCGGCGGGTGAGAGCATATTCAGAAGTATTGGTGGCTGAATGGGTATCTGTGAGGCTGCAATTTTACCTGTTGGGCTGGCTGTGCGTACGCCTGTGTTGTTTATAGGCTCATGCAAGCAGCGGTGTGTCCATGGACTGCTGTCATGCATGAAGTCATGTATGTGTTGTCAGATGTGTTCTCAGTCGGATGTGTTCTCAGTCAGATGTGTTCTCAGTCGTGAAGTCATGTCGTGTTCTCAGCTGGGAGGGTACAATGTTGATTACGGCCCATTGCAGTTGCTATATTGGCTCAGAAATGCAGCGAGCGCCCACAGATACTGTATGCGACCTCTGATGAGCGGTTTGCTGCATCCTTGAACAATCAGTAGGCACATGGCAGCATAGGGTATCCAAGCATGTTCGGTGAAGGTGCAGCTTGCATTGGGATGTTCAGTGAGCTTTGGCTGTCATGTGTGCTTTCCGGAGCTCCACTTGTGCTGGTGCTGATCTTGATGTGGCACTCTTGGTATGCCTGGCTGCATTGGTGCATGACAGGGCTGTACTGGCGTGACGCCACTGTGCAGACGGCGTGGACATGTGTGTCTAGGTGAAAACAGAAACGGAAGGCGAGGCAAAAATCAACAACAGCTACCAGGGGCTGTACAAGCAGATGGTTGACACCTTCCGTGGCATGGGGCTTGAGGCGATAGCAACTGAGGGCCAGGTGTTCGATCCTGAGGTGCATGATGCAATTATGAAGGAAGAGAGCTCGGAGGTGGAAGACGGCACCATCCTGGAGGAGTTCCGTAAGGGCTTTACGCTGGATGGCAAGCTGCTACGGCCATCGATGGTCAAGGTCGCATCAGGCGGAGAGGCAAAGGATGAGGGCAGCTCTGAGTCGGGTGAGGACGGGTCGCAAGGTGAAAGCAAGTGATTGCTGGATGGTATTTGGCAGCCAGCTTGAGACGCGGCAATTTTGTGAAGCTGCATGGTTGGGATTGTTGCTGACCGAGACCGTTGTTCTGTGTGTTGTTGAGTAAGGTTCAGGAAGCCAGTGGTACAAAGTGCTGTACAAATCCGAGGTCTTGGCATTTCTGAGACTTGGGGAAAGAGATCTGGTTGGTGGTGAGGGCTGGACGGCAGCACGCAGGTGCAGCGACTGTGATGCAGCTGGCACAGCAGCTGCCGGTGAGAGCTCTCCACGGCACACTATGTACGCTTAGACGACGTGACATTGGATGTAACTCCTGTCAGTGAGACCGCCACAAGGATTGAACTTGGTGGTTTACAGTTTGTGCATGTATCCAGTGTCATGCAACATCTGTTGCTGTCCTGCTGCTGCTTCTATCTCGAGATACGACTGTTGCATGTTTGTCGCAGCAATTTCGGCCATTCCCCTCCCCCCCCCCTCCCCGCTGAACGTTCGGGTCAACCAGCCGCGGCGAATAGCAGCTTGCGCCCAAGCGAGGAAGCACATGTCCCCGCATGTATAAATGGTCACACACCATGCGGATCCGGTATTCGGCTAGATGTGGGGCGCATCGGGGTCCACACCCCCGAGAGCCGTCGTCCGGGGCTTACAACGGCCCCAGAACGTGCCCAGTTGAGTGAGAAGCAGCGACTGCCAAGCTTCCTCGGCGGCCTTGCCAAGTTTCACGGGCTCGAGACACATGCTCTGCACCAAATCCATCTTGGAATCAGACGCAGATAGCCGGTAGACCTGCACATGAACCCGTCGAGGCCGTTGCACTGCGGTGCCGCAGCTGGCCGGCCAAGGTGACCACGCCACCCCTGGGCGCACGGCATGAACGCCCGGCCACAGAACCCAATGCCGGCGTATGCGGCGCGGTACCTGCTATTCCGCACAGTTGCAGCTGCTCGGTGCTGCTGAGCTGCCTACCTCCGAAACTTCCGCCCGGTGGCCCACCCATGCACAGATTCAACGGCGACTGGAACCAGCTACGCTCAGTCCTCGCGTCTGCTATTAACCCAGGGCAACCCACTGGACGACCGCGCACATCCATCGTGTCTGCAACGCAGGGTGCACGTGGCCCCAAAGGGACAAGGGACACGTGCACCCTTGGGCGAACTGGAGGCAAGCATATGCGTAATCACGTTGTTGGGCGTGGAGAGGAAAGTTGCAGTCCACATGGCAACCACAACAGGGCTTGTGGTGGAGGTCAGACGCGGGAACTGGCCAGTTGCAACTGGACAATGCATATGCTCCAGCAATCAAATGTGGAGACATGCCTCGATGGTGACAGCCAGCAGGCTGAAATGTCGCATGTGTGAGAAAGAGTGCATACTGCATGGGGGCGGCCACGAGCTGCGGGGATCCTGCGCACGTGGGATAACTGCGCACGCATGCTTTGTGCGCCTGTGCGTGCCCAGGCCATCACATATGCATAGCAGCTGGCGCACAAACTCAGGCAGCATGGCGAGCGGTGTATGCGCGTTCTTTCTTATGCACCAGGGATGCACCACAACTACAGGAGCTGTTGACAGTGTCTGGCCCCCACTCAAGGGATTTGCAATGGCAGACAGCAACTGACCAATGATGCTGAACTTGCTCAAGGGTGTCCTTGCTGAATACCTGCAAAAGGGCGTCAAAGATACCCTCTTTGCACCGGTATTCACTAATGAACAACAGAAAAGAACCGAAAATAGAAACAACAGAAAAGAACACAATCAACAATGACAGCAGCATGCACCCGGGAGCATCATAGCCAATAGGGGAAACTCAGACGGCCTATTGCTCCTTCTTTCCTGTCCGTCCATGAGTCCTGGAACGTGCCCATGCTTATTTTGTGCAGCAGCAATGCGGGCGCAGAGTGTGATATTCGACGTGCATGACGTGACATGTCCTTTGGTTGAATATGCAGGAAGACCAGCTCGTTGTGTACTTGGCCATGGAAAATCTTTAATTGGCTGAGTAGACATTCCGGCTTGCACAGTCCATCGCGGTTTCCCTATGCAGCATCTGCGCTTTGTGAGCGCGTGTGGCTTGGCTAGATAACCTTGGATTGATTCTTGCAAGTGCAAAGGGGTAAATGAAACTTGGGAAAGACTGAGGATCACTGCAAAGACAGGTCTCTGTGTAAGGGTGACGGTGATACGTTTCTGAAGTGCATTGCGTCAACATAGACTAGGCATGACTGGTCATCTATATAAAACTGCTGTACTGCTACTCGTTGCTTCGTGTTCTGCCAAATTGCATTCCTGGATACTATGACTCCAGGTGTTGCGCCCTTGTACTAGTGGTTCTTGTCATAGCTGTGTTTGCTGTCTATCTGTGTGTCAGGTTTTACATGATCCGGGCAATACAATGGCCATGCTCCGATGGCGTGAGGACAGTGAACAACATCTACATAGGTGTGACAATATGCCGCTGGCTCGCAAAACGTAAGGCTAAATGGGCGAGCCTATCGCCCAACTAGTGGACAAGTGTAGATCTAGCCTCGGCCACCAGCACTGTCACCGAGCCCGCCGTTGCTGTCGGCACATACCAACGGCCATCGCTCCACGTTTGTAAGGGGGAGGCAGTTTTGTTTGCTTCAACCTCGCGACAGCCATCCATGTGATAACATGGATGGGCTTTCTGTGCAACAGCCCACTGTGCAGTGCTCATGGCTTCTGGACCGCAAGCGCTGGCCCATCAGTACATGATGTACATCTTCACGTGGTGCCCGTGTCAATTTTAGTGTCCGCAAATGTATATGTTCTTTATGCGTAAACAGCAGCTCTTGCGAAACCCGCAGCCTGCAGCTGGAGCTTCAGGTCCACACCAGTGCAATGTGGGGCTTCCTTGCCTGTCTGTCTTGGGAGCCACTTCGGGCTTGCTGTCACCACAATCAACTTTGTGCATGGTGCTGGGTAGCTCACCGAGTGGGACCCTTTGAGAAACCTCTGTCGGTACTATGAGCCTCAGATGTGGTACACCATGCTGAGCTAAGCAGCTCTAACAGGTTACTGGCATTGGGAGTGGGTGGGGCCCCGTGCTTATGCAAGAGTATGCACAAGGGGCGGCGTCAAACACAGCCTCTTTTACATGCAAGGGACCTTGTGTCCGCTGTTCATGGCCATGTTCTTGTTATTCTTTTGCCTTTGTATATAAGGGGTTGGCTTTCAAGGGAACTGCATCAGAGGTTAGGTAGTACAAGTTACCATGGTTCCTTTACACTTGAAACATCGGGTTCAGTACCAAGCAGCATAACCGTTCATACTTATCACATTACTGTATGGCAGTACATCATACCTCGTGCGTGGCCACTGCGATCCATCACTCCCCCAAGGTATCTCCCCCGCCAGTTAACTTGCTTTGGCCTTCACCACACTCTTTGACTGTCAACGTCTGCTTGTTCTCCAATTGTGGGTGTGATCCTGCACCTCCAGTCGATACCACATTTGCACAGCTACCTAACAAGCTTGTTGACTTCATGCTTGTCCATGATGTGTTAACTATTCGAGGCATGGTGCCTGTCGATCCATGCGGCACACTGCGTGCACTGCACCAATGCTACATAGGCGCCGAAGCACGTGAAGACAAGACCTGCACTTGGGTATTAGACAATGGGTTCTGTTCTTGTGCCTGCTGGCTCTTGCTGGATCTTTGCTGCTTGTCTTTTTTGGTGGTTCGCTGCTTGACGACTCGTTGCTCGTTGGTGCACGTCACACCTCCCGTTTCATTGCTGTGAGTGCAGGCTACCGCCCTTTCATTGCCGTGAGTGTAGACTATCTCCTTTCATTGTTGTGAGCGCAGGCCAGCTTGGTTTCACATGGTGTGAAAGGCAACATAAGGATGTCCCCTACATGTTCAAGGCTCAACCGAGTAGATGAAGGAAGTGCATTGCCCGTTTGCTGAGGTGTAAATAGAAATCAAGGGAGAATGCGATGAAATTGTAGCCTTGGAATCCGTGTTCATAGTGCTATTTGACCGTTGACGGTCGCCAGAACATGTAGTGCACATTTGAGACTTGCTCGCAAATGCGTTTCATGTTTGAAGGCATGCAGAATCTGTTATCTGCTGCAACATGCATGGACACTCAAAGTATTGGCATTGCTTGGAGGAGGCTGCTCACTTCCTGTTCGAATATCTAGTGCACCTTGAAGGGCATACTGCAGCGTGAGCTACTGCGGTGATGAGTTCTCACTAATGCATGCCTTGGTTGGGGAACTAGCCTTGACGGCAGATTTGCCGTGGGTTTGGACGACGGTCTCCATGCTTGGGCGTACAAACTGTTTGCAGTCACATAGTGTGGAAACAGCAAGGCTTCTGTTCAACAGGGCAAGCGCACAATGGTGGCCAATTTGGCCTATCAACTGAAAACTACCCTTGTCTGTGCATGGCACTTTCTATTGAGGTCTTGCGAGGTGATGATGTGGTTTACGATGCGGAACTAGACAACACATGTGCAGAGTGGGTCTCGTTTTCACCTCCACCTTGGAGCAAACCATTTCAGGGTGCCATCAGCTGCTGAAGAAACCATTGTGTCGCTCCACTGGAATTCACCAGTGCAACCGGGCCAGGAAATAGAGTCTATTTCCTGAGTCTATTTAATAGACTGTCAGTTCTTGCTTCGCATTGTGCTTATGTGTGTGCATCCAAAGAAACCCTCGAACATCATGGCCCGAGACAAAATCTCCCTACGTTCGGTTTGGAGATATCCTTCATGCATGCACAATCGTGTCTGAGCATTTGAGCGTACACCCCCAGCTTGTGGCGCCCAAAATTGTAGGGCAACGGTCGCCCCGATATCTCGACGTAACACGGACGCTAGGACACCCAGTACGTCCCAAAGAAGTGCGATGCATGCAGCGTGACTGACACCCAAGTGGCACAAGTGATACTTAGTTAGTTATCAGTAACTATGCAGAATGTACACGCACCTGTTAACTCGCGCGCATCGCCGTACCCCCTGGACTGTGCCGCTGTGGGACAGAATACACGAGGGCTTCGTCAGCAGCACGCCACGTTGACCTGTTGACACCTATCCTAATACGCACGCAATCCTCCGAGGACGTGACCGGGCGCGTGTCTCGTGCGACAACCTGCACCGCGGGAAAACCTGCACGGAGCACCGTCCACAGCGCGCACTGCACCCCTAGGTCAGCCCGGTGAGCATGACGCGATGGATGCATCCGATTCGCCTGAAGTTCTACATTTTAATAAAAACACATTCACTAGCGCGCGCGCTTAATTGAACCTGCCCGGGACCCATCCGTGCTCGGGCGCGCGTCAGTGTTAATGAACCGTTCTGAGTCATGGCGCGCGATGGCTTGGTGGCGCCACATGTGGCGTTTTCGCAACAGCATGCCGGTAGATGGCGCTGTACCGGCGGTTCCACCTGCTTTGCTGTGGCAGCTCTGCCCTGACTAACACTCGCTAGCGAGCTCGTCGCCGTCGAACCACAACCCGATGTGACGGCTTCTTAAAAACGATTGCCAAAAGCCAAACTTGCTGACTACGTTCTGGATGGTGGCCTGGGCTGTGCTCTGGCTGCCTGGCAGGACCCCGCAGGGTTCATGGGTGCTTAGTCACGTCCCCACGCGTTGGTGCGTGGCGCAACCTGGACACCACAGAATGTTGCAACAGCAACTGCGCGCAGCTGTGGTGCCGTCCGACATGGTCGCGGTTCTGTTGACAACCACCCAGTGTGCTGCACCAACAGCGCAATGTTCAGCCCATTTACGGGTTGATCGATCCCAAGCTACCTTTCGAGCTACTCGTGTTGCTGCGATAGATTCATGAATAGCCAAACGATGTACGTGTTACGCCCTAAGGTTGCGCGTACGAACACGTAACGCAGCGCTGAACGAACATTGCACGCGCCATACACGTTGCTGCTTTGTGCGGTTGGCAAGGGGTCCACAGACTCCGGATGAATGAGTGTTCATGGAATTCATCGAGTTTATGAGTGCAAGTTCGCGACCCTGAGTACACCCGTTGGTTGAACCGTCAAGCTCGCGGCGTAGCAAGACAACCAGAGGCACGAAGCCAGCGAACCACATCGCGCGCGTCGTTGAGCTTCGTGACCCGTGCTCGATTAGTACAGCCCTGGAGTGGGAGCGCCGCGAGCGGGTCCTGCGTCTTGCACGTGAGGCATAGCGAGTCAGAATCCCGCGTTAATCCGGCAGGCTCCTGCGTCTTGGCACGCTTTAGGGACTCAGGCGTCAAGTGCGCCAGGTCGTTGCGTCTTGGATGATCGTGTTGCTTAGACGACAGGACACAACCGCTGCTCCAACGTTGAGCGTGACCTTGTCCAGTGTGCTCTCAACACACGGTCCGTACGCATTCCCTTTGGAATTGCGCCGGCCAACCGCAGGGGCGTTCGAATCCGATTTCATTACAGAGCGCGCGCGTTGAAATCCCGTTAGTTTTGGCCACATGGTGCGACATTGAAGCTTCCAATCAGCTTCGTGCAGGTGTGTTCTCCAACGGATGCATTCGGCTAGAAAAGCCAACCTCTGTCATGGCTGGCGTTCTCTTGGACTTGCGCTAAAGCACATCGGTCACGCAGGGCCCGCCTGCGGCTCGCCTTTCGCCTGTGCTACCTCGCACATGCGCTCCGAAGTGCACAAGCGGGGCGCGCAGGTACAGCTGGCAGCACTGGGTGCAGGCAAGTTTGAGGGCTCCTTCGACCGCAGCGTCTCTGGCCTCAATGGTTCCAGCACCCCCTCGTGGTGTACTCCGGTGCACGATGTGGCGCTAGTGCCCGGCTACGCGTACTCAGAGCGCTACCCGGCTCCTCCCAAGCTTTCAGCGCCTCCCCAAGGTGTTTCCCCACTGCCCAAGGCGTCCGTTTCAATTTTGCTAACTTTTGCAAATGCTTGGCGCTGTGTGTCGCTCGATTTGTGCACCCCCAAAGTAGGGTGGTTGCAAAGTCATCCTCACGTACAGTGTGCACATCGACCGATTCGGGCGTTCTCAACACGTTGCACGGCGGTGCAGGTCTGGTTTCGATTCGGTTGCCTGCGCCCCCGAGGTGGTAGGCCCCTCCCTACATTTGCCTCCCACTATCCTCGGTAGGATGTCTACTTCCGCCGCGTCGCCGACGCTCTCGAGGATACCTTCGCGATTGCGCGGCCAGGGCTCCTCTGGGGCATCCGCACAGGGCGGCAATTCCGGCGCCGGAAAGTCGTCTACAAACCACCAGTCGTCGGCGACCGCGTCACCGGGCCTGCGCGGCAAGGCGCAGCGGCCACGTGACAGCCCCGCCAAGCGGGCGCAGGCGTCGGCGCAGAGTGCAAATGCTCCCGCTGCTGGCAAAGGTGTGTGCTCGCTAAGACTGGGAACTCTATTTTGAACTTGTTCTTCGACCAGGCGCCTGACGCACCGGCGAGTTTTCGCTTGTCGCTGGGAACACGGGAGACCGTGTTGCATGGCAGCTTGCGTGCTGCTGCTATCGCGCGCCCTGTGCGTTCTGTCTGAATTTCGCTTTCCAGGCGGTCTGTCGCGTGGACACAGGCGATCCCGGCGGCACGTGCTGTCTGTCGCCATGCAAAGCTGGGCATCGCGTTGCCAGCTTTGCCCGTCGACTTCACACCGAGCCAAAATCGTTGTTCACAGAACCCGGGTCTTCAAGGAAAAAGGCACCGACGCGGAACGCGCGCAAGTGAGAATAAACGTACTTGCTTCGTTTCCGTTCGGATACTCCCTGCTCGGATGGTTTGAGATTATGTACACGCCGGTCGTCCGGTCGCAGTTCCTCGAGGGTACTGTGACCTACAACGACGAGTGTTCGAATTTTCATCAGGCATTGGTGCTTAAACGTTTACGCACCTTACGTTTACGCACCTAAACGTGACAATCTTGGTACCCCACCGTCCGTACATTCGTAGACAAGCAGCGGGTGTGCATTAAACGCTAGCTGAATGCGCTTCGGCTTTGATACCACACCAGTGATGTTGGGCGATGCTGAGTTGTGGGATGGTTGCTGCAGTTACCGGAGGCGAACTGAGCCTCGAGTCTGCTTGGAAACAGCGAGAGAGCATCATGGGTAAGGGCAAAAACAGTGAAGGCGCCACTTCCATTCCCAAGCCGGCAAACTTCCATACTCCACGGGCCAAGGGCGCGTTGGCGTCTGCCGGTGTGGACGTTACACCAGCGGTCACAGAAGCCCCGCACCTTGCCGACCCGCCAGCAGCCGATGAGAAAGTCCTCACAGCCACCACGATGTCACACTTGCAGCTCCTGCTCGACGGTGCTGTTGCTGCTGGAGCATCGCTCAAGGTGCCAGCGCACGCATCGCCGGGGGGAACACACGCATTCCTGTCTGGCCTAGCTGCTGCACATGAATCAGACAAGAGAAACCCCACTGCCGGACCACCAGCTGCGCTGGCGAATGAAGAGGGGCTCAGCGGTCCATCTGCTGTTACCGGCAGCCCTGCGGGGTCAGACTTGCAAGGCACAACCGTCACCGATTCTGAGCAGCCTGGCATGGGCTTGGCAACCCTTGCTGCAGTTGGTCATTCAGTGTCAGCTGACATGCATGATGGTTTCAGCAGCTCGCTTTCCAGCATTCCGTCTGATGCGCCCTGCTCCAGCCCCCCGTGCGCTGCTAAGGCAGATGATTCTGCATACGATGCTGCATACAAGGAGGGGTTTTCCGACAAGTCATGGGATGATCCAATCCCTGCTGTGCCAATGACGGACGGGTGCAGACTTCGTAGGGGCCTGGGCTCGCACGACTTCCTGCCACAGCTTGACAAGGGCCATGTGCTGCACGGTAACGACGTTCAGGTGAGTGTAGTTTTCTTCCAAGCTGAGACCAGGCAATGCCTACACCTTTGGCTATCAATGGTTACCCTCTGCACCAGTATTTTGTGATTCCAGTGCTGAATCTGACCTGTGCAACGTCAAACCTAGCATTTGTTAACTTCTGTGCCATTGTTGTACGTGCAGTTGGACCTGGTGGGGGCTAAACCCGCCGCTTGTAGAAGCGTGTGTACGCCTGTGCGTGCGTGTGTGTGTGTGTGTGTGTGTGTGTGTGTGTGTGTGTATGCGTGAAAGCACATGTTTCTGTCAGTTGTAACTTGGGCATCAAGTTGATCATCTTGTTGACTCGTGTATTCACCTGTGCAGGTTTCCGACATCAATCCGCTCGTGTTCGATGATGCTACCACGGAGTTGCACAGAGAAAGTCCTGTGTTTATCCGACCTGTGCCTCCACTGCGTCTCGAGTCCATCACGCGCAATCGCTGTTCACCCCCCGGAGAGCGGGACCCGCTTTCCGCTGAATCGCCGAGCACCCCCAGCACAGACCTCTCGAGCTCGGTGCCTCTGGACAACCCGCCAACCCCGGGCAGCCCAGACACACTTGGTTCGCGAGAAGCGATGGAAGTCCGTGATAATGTCGCGGCTGTCTTGTTCACACCAGACCCAGTGCCTCGTGAAGAATTATCCGCGGCCTCAGGCACATCTGCTGGGGCGGAGAGCCCGACACTCATGAAGGAGGAACAATCAGGAGCGCCACAACCTGGTCAGGCCATTCATGCTGGTGTTGGACCTGCAAGCGTCATGCACCGAGCCAGTGCCTTCAATGCCTCTAACCAGGTGACCCCCCGCAGTGATTCCGAGCACGCGACGCCCAGGGGGTTGATGGTTCTGAGGCCTGGTGCTGCCACCGGGGACGCAGGTGCTGAGGGTTGCATGTCGCCTCAGACACCAGAATGGATACCGAACTCCTCGATGGAGTTGGCAATGAACAACGTATTTGAAGGCGTCGTGCCGTTAACCATTGAACGTGCGTTTGCGGACTCAACACAGCTGTCAGGCCGTGGATCATCCATTGGACGTATGATGTCTCCAGGTACGCTACTGTGCCACCAATAACTGGAATGCTGAATGTATGTTCAAGGCTCTCTGTGTGTGTGAGTTTATGTCAGGATTTGTGAGTGTATTTGCACAGGTTCTTTGCAAACGTGTGGGCGCGAGCATTTGCTTTCACTGATGCGCATGTTGCATGCCTCGACGCTGTGCATATCAAATCATCTTAATCTTAATTTCACTCAGCTGACAACTGTGTTGGCTGCATCGCGGGATTGCTGAGTTGTTCCTTCACCAAGTATGTTACGCGCTGCCGTTGGATTTCCAGCTTGTGATTTTTGCTTTTGTTGGTGGCTCTTTAGATACTGTGGTGTTGTGTGAGGTTAATATCCATGGTATCTATTGGAGCTGCATGAAGAGTGCATGATGGGTTTCACTCAGCAAGCTTGGTGAAGCAACAACCAGTGTGGGTTTGCTGCAGCTTTGTCACCTGCTTCAAGCAAGGGTTTCCGGTCTCCCTCCAATGGCTTTGTCCCTGTGGACTCGCTGCAAAAGCAACCTGCCCCCATGAGCGAGGCCTATCGCTACTCAAAGTCAAACTTCTCATCCTTGCGATCGTCCTTGCGTTCCTCTCTGCCCCGGTCTGCTGATGATCCTGACTCAGACGTCTTCCAGCAAGCAGTGCAACACCCAACAGCCATTGCAAGTCATGATGTCTCCCCTCCGCATTCCCTGCCGTCGCCTGCAGTGGGGGCACAAGTCTCTCCTGCCATGTCGGGGAACTCTCTACCCTCGCCATATGCATCCAACAACGTGCCTCTGGGTCGCAAGCTGAGCAGCAGCGAGGATGTGCCGCACGACGCCGGTGCTGTAGTCCCTGGCCGAACCGTCTCCGGCCGTACCTTCTCAGGAGTCATGAGCCAGCAAGTTCCCGAGAGCGTCTTCAGGTCCCGTGGTGAGGACAGCGGCTGGGTGTATCCCATCGACATCCATGCAACTCCGTCGAGCACGCTCACCGCGTCGCACGAACTTCCCATTTCCGCCCCTGACACTGGAGCTGGACGTACTGAATCCGCCAAGTCACCGCTCGGCCGGTGCGAGGAACATGCATTGGGCAGTGCTACCCGTGAAGGCGCCGCCCAGGGGCCTGGCGGTAGCGTGGCAGGCCAGGCCGGGATCCCGGAGGCGTCAGAAGGCGGGCAGGGTGATGTGCGGCTAGCGTCTGTGCTGAGCACGCTTGAGAAAGTGGAAGAGGATGCTCACAGCGTTTGCAGTGGGAGCCAGCGCCGCCAGAAGTTCAAGGTCCCCGAGGAGCTGCTTTCGAGCACGCTGATGTCTAGCACCGTCCCGGGTTCGCACGAGCACGAGTCAACCTGCAGCACACACAGCAGTGAAGGGGTTGAGCCGGTATCCCCGCAGCCGATGGGGGAGGCAGTGATGCCAGCCGAGCATGCAGAGGAGGCCACTGGGGTGCTGGGCGAGGGGGCCACAGTTCAGGTCAGCAAGTTCTGTGCACTGGACTCTCTTGCCTTTCCTGACACTGTCCAGGTCAGCAAGGTCGAGCCTGCAGATGAGTACACTGATGTTCTTGAGGGGGATACGACAGCGTTGCTTCGGAAGCCTGTCCACAGCGGGGCAGAAGCTCTCAGAGTGGAGCACAGGGCAAACCTGGGTTTGGGAGGAGCAGCACGCGGGGTTTCTGGCGGACGGGCGAGCTTCGAGCCGGAAGGACACGGTCAAAGTGTCCAGCTGAGTCCAGAACGGGCTGTCGTGGACGATGGGGAGACGCTGGTGCTCGGGGATGAGCTGCCTTCAGGTTCAGCTGGGCTTGGCCTCCCGGCAGGCGCCAGGGGTGCAGCTGCTGCGCGGGCCAGCCCTGCCCAGGCAGAACTCGATGACACGGACTCGCTTGAGCTCAGTGACGTTGAACAGCCAGCTGTCAGAGAGGCCGCTATGCCAGCGCAGCCCAGTACTGCTTATGTGCCGGGGGACGATGGCAATGTGGCCCGCAATGCGTCTGTGTATGTGCCCAACGCGGGAGCGTACACTCCAGCCGACTCTACAATGCAGGTCAGCCCAGCACGTGCAGTCATGGAGGACGGGGACACCCTTGTCCTAGGCGGTGAGGTGCATCTCGCGTCTCCGTCCGGGGCGGGCGGCGGCAGGATCGATGGCTCGTTCTACATGCCGGAGCCTGTAGCAAGCCCGCGTGCTCAGAACGCCGCGACACCGTTCGGGGCGAGTGGCGCTGCTGCCCAGGATGGCAGGCACAGTGGCTCTGCGTTTGAGCCTGCGGGCGATGCACCTCACAGTGCCTCATCATCGGGCTCATTCGCTGGCAAACCCCTCAGCCAGAATGCGTCGCCTCATGCCCCAGTATCCCATGGAAGGCCTGCAGATGGTAACCCTGTTGCCCAGGGGAGCCCAGACAGGTCGCCACGTAGCTGGCAGCATGCGTATGTGCCGCGAGCCGTTGAGTCTCCGAGTCCACGCAGTCAATCAAGGGCCTGCATGACACCAGATTTCCACAGCCTGCCATCCTCCCCGTCAGCACAAGCCCGTGTGGCTGCCGAAGTCAGGACTGCAGACTCGAATGCTGAGTCCTGTGCCGCTGACCCGCCGCAACCGGCTGGTGATGGTCCTGCTGATGCAGCCGTCGCAGACACAGACAATGCGTGTGGGCAGGCGTCAGAACGCCACGAGAGCATGCCTCTGTCAGAGCTTTCCGACCTGTCATCTGCCGATACAGATGTTGGCTTTCCAAGGCAGCGCTCGGACGAGCTCCCCACTAATGCAGAGCAGCGCAAAAGTGGTGTGCCGCCGAGTGAGATGAACATGATGGATAACGCTCTGCTGGCGGCGACGCTCAGCAGTGTGGGCAGTGCTGCTCGCGCCAGTGCGGGTGGCAAGGAGCCCGCAGTTGAGCCTAGAGAAGCGCCTGCCCAGCCCCCAAGTGCCCCAACGTTTCCACAGGAGGACCCCAACGTTTCCACAGGAGAAGGGCGTTCCCAGGAAAAAAGCGAGGAACGAGAGGATGCTGTCCCCAACACCATGATACAACGTGCAGTGGCCCGTGTGCATGCATCGGGACATGCGTCAAATTCTCGTCTCGATGAGAACAGCACGAGCGTTGCGAACTCTGCCACCAGCATGCCGTCAAAAAAGGTCAGCTTTCATGCTGCTCTCTATGCATTGTCATGTCTTTGCTGCTTGGAAGCATTGCTTCCTGCGTGAGTGCTGTTTCAGTACAATGTTGAGCTGTGTATGGTTGGTTTTAGCAGAGTGCAAGGATTACTGCACTAGTGCTCGTCTATCCATTTGGATCTATTTTGATCATGGCAGCTAGTTGTTGATTGCAGTGATTCCCACAGCGCTGTTTGGATTGCTGATGTACATGATGCTCCATCTCATCACGCAATGTGCTCATGAGTTCGTCTGCTGTGTGGAAAGCGGCTGTTGTGGGGTTTGTTTTGGCCAGGAGTGCGTTAACTCATTGAATTGTGGGTTGCTTGCAGCTCCCTGGGCTGAGCCAGCCCACCTCCAAGGATTCCTCCCCCAAGCAGTCCAGCCGCTTCCTGCCAGCCGTCCCCACCGAACGCAAGGCCGATGACTTTCCCCATGTGCCTGAGCTCCCGCCCGCGTCCAGCCCGGGCGTTGCTGCCAGAACGGGTCGAGCAGCGCCCACCGGTGCACACACAGCCCCCATGATGAGTGCTTTTGAAACCACCATGCACTCTACAGAAGAAGTCGACGACAAGGATGGGGATCATGCGGCTGCCACATTGACTCCATCACGTGCCCACTCACCCATAGTCACAAACGGCATGGTCAGGTCTGGTCCAGCTAGTGCAAAGTCCAGCACCTGCAACCTACGTGGTGTGGCGTCGCACAGCTCGTTTTCGCAGCCCATGTCGCCGCTGCGGTCGCACCCGAGTGCTCCGCTCAAGGCCGAGGACATTGTACGTACGGTATCCTCTGAGAAACCAGTCATTCAAATCCCGAAGGAAGAGCCCAAGGACTGGGGTGTGTCGAAGGGACCTCTCCGGGATGCCGATCGCACAGTGAGCATGCCTCCCGGACTGCAGTTGGCACATGGCAATGCTGGGATGGAGTCTGCGCCAGGGCTGCTTAGGGGAGCCACGAAACCCGTTCGGGAAGCCAATCCCTCAGACTGCGTGCAAGAGACCTACAAGTCCATTACTCTTGGCCTCCCAAACAGCACAAATGGTTGGAGCTCCAAGTATGAACCTGCGCCTCCGTCCTCGCAGCCCGGAGCACAACAGCCAGAAATCCAGGTGTGATCTAGTTGCCGATGGTTGATGTTTTAAATCATGCTGTATCTTGTTGCAAGAGACGAGAGACAACCACTCACCCGTGGTGATGTTGACTCATGTCAGGACTGTGACTGTGACGCCAGATGACACAGTGCCCAGTGATGTCTGTTGCATCGATGCTATGTGCAGGACAGCAAGCATTCAAAGCACAACACTGCCTGCGTGCCTGCTCCGCATACACCGGCCCAGAACCATACTGATTCGATAGTTATCTGTCGCAGTGTGTATTGCTCATGTGTGTCTGTTCTCGTGTAGAGAAACTTGGCTGCTGAGTTCAGGTTCACCACAGCGCCATTGCACTGACGGCCATCTAATCCTGTTGTCTTGAACAAGTCCAGTGGCAAGCCCCTTGCCAGTGAATCATAATTGCCTGCAAGTATCTAAACTTGATGCCCTCGTTGCTGTGATCCAGGTGACGCTGGGGCCTATTTCAAGCGCGTACAGAGCATCGAAGTATGGGGGTGTGACTGCCCAGTTGGGAGTTGAGCCCAGTGCTGCAATCCAGGAAAGCTTGGCAATGGCAAGGGCTGTAGACCACAGAGACGATTACGATGATAGGGACGCTGCACTTCAATATGAGATGAACAAGAACTGGATGTGTTGTGTGTTTGGAGGGTTGAAGCCCAAGAAGTCTGGGCGCTCGCATCAGATTCCACTCCCCCCGCCTGACTACGCCAGATCCATGCGCCTGTAATCAGTCACAGTGCTGTGGCTGTTGAAGGCAAGGTACTTTGCCGGATCCAATTTCCTGTCTCTTGTAACATCCCACGCTATTCAGACGTTGGGGTGAGACTCGCTTTGATGCAAGTTGTGCTCCACTCTTGCTTGTTTTAGTCTGCTCCGATGTCATGCGTTGGACATGCGAAACAAATGTTGCACCTAGTGATTCAGAACAATTTGTGCTCTAAGTATGAAGACGTGGCAGCTGGTGTTGGTGCATTGTTTTGCAGTGATGTTCCTGTGGAGTTCCTCACTGGGAGCAGAGTAGTGCTGAAATATTGCCAGCATGTGTGATACCAGCATGTGCATACAATGCATGCCAAATGGGATCCAATTTTCTTCATGTATGAATGGTATGCAGGTGTAGGGCGGTGGCTAGGAATCCAGTAGATGAGGATGCAGCCACTCAGCTGCAGGTTGCCTGAGGTGTGCTTTCCATTGGCTGTGTTCTGATCAATAGTAGCTGACTGTGCACATCTGTTGGAGGGTAAGTCTGCTTGCACGTTGTAAGCACACGGGAAGTGGCTGTGAGGCAGGCTGTGTCTAGTCCAGGCATGCAATGTGTAAAACACCGAATCCCATCTGTGCAGTGAGCGTGTGATGCTTTTACAGCTTACTCTGCTGGTTCAACTTGCACAACACTGTCTCAGCGAGTTTGATGTTGATGCAGGATCTGCTTCGGTGCCTGCACTGTTGTGAGCTGCACCAATCTAAGGGATTGTGGGAGGAGCTGTGACTGGGCGAGCAGCATGAAGAGATGTGACACTTCGTTGGAGGTTGTCTGGTGTTGAATGAAGCAAAAGGGCTGTGGTACACCAAAATGCGCATGTGCTTAGAGGGAAGAATTTTGGACCTGCCGCGTTCTCTGATGTGCGAAAACAGGATGGATGGCAAGCACGTTCTTGCTTGTGCAAGAATGCCAGTAACTGGGACAATGTTGCTTAGAATCTTTGTGGTTGTTTTAAAATCGTACTTTTTGTAGTTGCATGTCTGGCCTGAGTTTCTCTGACATTATGAAGACTGGGTATGAAGACTGGGGAACCTGCTTCGCTCGATGGTGAGCCTTGAGCAGGAATTTTTGGGAACTAGGGGGCAACGGGTGGGGTATAGGATGGCTGTAGCAAATGCTTTCTGGATTGACCATGTGCACCGATCATTCAGAATGTGTATTGCTGTACATAGTATTTGTGTGTAAGACAGCGACGTTGCTACTACAAGCTGGAGCACTCTGTATCCTAAACCATACGACATACTTGTCGGGGGAAAATTGCTAGCTGGGCACCTTTGTGTCACGTAGTCAGGAGCAAGGCGGTGAGCATGGCAGTAATGCATGAGAACCTGGTCACATGTTTGCACGAGGGTATGGCTGAATAACGCGGGCGTTCGCGGGAGGCTGGTTTCAAATGTCAATCAACCAAGACAATGAATGGTTCCGTCCAACACCCGGGAGCACCCTCGTACGTCGACATTTGGCTACGAACCGACATTTCGTAATGCAGGCATGTGTTCCAACGGGTTGACGCAGGTGCGCGCTGCCAGTTGGCTGTTGATCACAATTTCTTCTCCTCTCGTTCTCGTGTGCAGTTTGTCTCCATAGAAAAGAGCTACACACAGTGCCACACAGGGACAGCGGTTGGATTCGTACCGTGAGGGTCGTTAATCGCGGGTGAGAACTGACCTCGGGTGGGAACCGACCTTACAAGCACAACAAGAGTGCCTTGTCCAAGGCACTCTGTCTGGACGCCCTCCAAAGCTGGACTCCGAATCATGAATCGATCATTTTGTCCCGACAATTTTCACGCGTTCTTGCCATTGCGGCCCCTGGGGGCAGCAACATGAACACTCGGGTGGTTGTTCACGCGCTGGTATGCATTTAGGCCGCGATGTTTAGTCATTTGTTCGGAGCTCCAATGGGATTTCTCGTAAGAGCGCAAGATGCTCACGACGCGTGGAGGCACGAGAAATGAAAGCAGCCTCAGAAGGCCTCAGTGAACAGCGAAGCGTGAGCCACACATTAAGGGGCCTTACTGCTGATACATTGCGCCCAAGCCATCTGCAGTCATCGTTCCAAAGTGGTTCGAGCTGCCCAAGAAGGGGTTTGCGTACCGTTGGCTGTCATTGATGCCGAACCGGCATATCACGTTATTGGCCAATATTGGCCTGTGTCAACCATCACTCTAGTAACTCTAACGAGAGCCTTACCACCAAGTTTGCTTCAGGCGCTGGAAGAAGCGCTGCAGGGCTCATGACGCAGTTACGTTCTACGTTCCTTCACGTTCCTTCAGGTTCGAGTTCGGAACTCGAGGTGATCAATGCGTGAAAATGAGCATTTTCCTAAGCAAGTGCGCATTTCCACGAGCGCTCGCGGGATGCCATCCGGAATAGCATTTAATGGTATTTATCAAGATAATGCTACTCCGGATGGTATCTCGCGAGCGTGGAAACGGTCAAGAGTTGACTCGCGTTTGAGCATGAGCGGAGTCTG
>JAYMFU010038037.1:1955-9455 GCA_036784835.1 Phaeophila floridearum
TTTTCTAAGATCTTTTCCTTCTCTTCGGGATCGAACATCAATTGCAACGATTCGATAGACGGCTCATTGGGATAGATATAGATGAACAATACCCCCCCTGGAACCGTATAGGAAGTTTTCTCCTCGTACGGCTCGAGAAAAAACGGTTTAATTCGAAGTTTTGTCTATGTATCCAATTCTAATAAATTAAATAACAAATGGGCCTATAAAATCAATTAGACTATGATTCCAGTCTTTTTTCTTCCTGAAAAATGAAAAAGAAACCGCTCGTACTCATAACTCAAGTCGGATAACTCTCAAATAGCTCAAAGAAAAATCTTTAGTAAATTTCATTTATTGAGTAGTCTTTACTCCCTTTCGTTTATACCGTTTAAACGATTTCAAATTCAATTTTGCTTCTTTAGTCGGATCCAGTTATTGAGACTATCGAAAGAATTAACAACTAAAAGGGTGTTTCCTTGTTTTTAAACCCTTTATTCCTATTTTGAATCATTGGGTTTAGACATTACTTCGGTGTTTCTTAATCTTTTCAAAGTGGCAGCAACATACCCTTTTTTATTTCTTTCTATCAAAGAATCCTATGGACGGTTGATTCTAGTATGATACACGTTGAATCGAAAAATTGGGATCAATTTCAACAAGTTTTGCTTTTGAATTGCAAACTTGCTCGAATTGGATCCTTTCGATTTTCCATATATTTACGAAGTTGTTCCAGTTGATTGGCATTAACCCTAGATCCTTGCCCCTGAGAAATGAATTAATACTTTCGGTTCGAGCTCCATCATGGACTATTTACAACCCGACACAAAACGAAGGGTTCAAGTGTAACAGAACAAACAATGTCGAGCCAAGAGCACCTCATTTCTAGACAAATCGAAAATGGTGGATGTAAAAATCCACAACGGGTTGTGTCCTTCAAGTCGCACGTTGCTTTCTACCACATCGTTTCAAACGAAGTTTTACCATAACATTCCTCTAATTTGGAACCGGTATGGAATTGATTCAATTATGGAATCATGAATAGTCATCGGTTCAGCCGCCCATAGACATCACAATCTACACTTTTCTTCTATATATGATACATTAAACAATATTTTTCTGAAAAAATCCTAGCAAGACAACATTTTTAACATATTTAACAGACTAATAGAATTATAGAATATATATAAAATATATAATAGAAAGAAAAAAGAAATCTATAATATATAGAATATATATAAATAATATATAAACGAATAAGTTTTGGAATCTGCATCTTCAAGTGACTTAATAAGATAAATTAAACGATTTCCTACTTTTTCAAAGATTCCACGTACAGGGAATCATTAAAAATATTTTTTTATTAAAAAAATAATTTCGAAATGAAATTAACTATAATTTAAATGAAATTAAACATCATTTTTGAATTTACTTTAGTTTGATTGGGTTGGGTTTGAAGAAAATTGGACAATAAGCACCGCCTTTGATCTTTATAGGAGGATCAGTCTTTCTTTTTGAATTGACTCATCACTAATTTCAAATAAAGATTTGAAATAGATCAAAGAAACGAAGAAAGAAATAAGATAAGAAGAAAAAATCCCCTTTTTTTTCATGAGATGTATAAAAAACTAATGTAAGTTAATATTTGAATTTTGATTCTTTTAATCAGATTACGAAAATCAAAATCGAAAAAAAATAGGTAAGGTTTCTCCTATCTATCAGATAGACGGAACTGTTGTCACTATTTGTTGTTTGTTATAGATGTTTTATATCTACTATACTATAGAATATGGGACTTGATCATTTGTTAATGAAATTCGAACAGACACAGATGTTTAAAATAATATAGATTAACTGCTATCCACCCCCCCCCACTTCCTTTTTATATTATGATAGGGTTTATATGGGAATAATGGAGAAATGGATCCGTGCTGGGACGGAAGGATTCGAACCTCCGAATGGCGGGACCAAAACCCGTTGCCTTACCACTTGGCCACGCCCCATTTCAATTTCTAATTGACACTAAGAAACAATAATATTGTTATTGGTTGTTTGTCAACTCCAGACCAAATAAATATCTAGAAAGATTCCATATCTATAGAATATAGATCTTCTATATCTATAGAATAATAGAATAGACCGGTATTCGAATTTTGATACATATAGATACAGAATTCAACTGAATTTATTGATCATTACATAGAATTCAATTAAGATATTGTATGAAAGTATCGTTTCTTCTATTCTCCTTTGAGAATTGGAGGATTTTTGGTTGGATGGATTCAAAGAAAAAGAAGGATTTTTGTCTACCTTATTTACTTTCTTTCTTTTTCCTTATATCAAAAATGCAACCAAAATGCAATTATCTCCAAGAACAAAATGTCTGTTATGCTTAATATCCTTAGTTTGATCTGTATTAATTCGCCCCTTTATTCGAGTAGTTTTTTCTTCGGCAAATTGCCTGAAGCCTATGCTTTTTTGAATCCAATCGTAGATGTTATGCCAGTCATACCTCTGTTTTTTTTTCTCTTAGCTTTTGTTTGGCAGGCTGCTGTAAGTTTTCGATAAGATCCTGAATAATAATATCCTAGAAAATGCATGATTTCCTCGAGAAAAAATTCTAAGATAAGAATTGACAAAATCAGATAAGTTTTAGAGTATGAACCCTCGATTCACACATTGAAATTCGTGAATAGTCAACATAAATCGGGCTTACCCCCATTTCCTCGTTTTTGAGCCTTTTCCAGTCATCCAGTCAAAGACCCTAACCCTATTAGGGTCTCCCACAATATCTAAATTTGGATATAGGCGCAAATTGCATTTTTTTTTGTTAATGAAAAACAAATGAATTTGTGACAATACATTTCTTGAAAAAACCTCATTTCTTGGTGTTAAAATAGGATATGTGGTAGAAAAATGGAAGATCTATTCTCTTTTTTTTTCTAAAAAAAAATCTTGGAGATTGTGTAATGCTTACTCTGAAACTCTTCGTTTATACCGTAGTGATATTTTTTGTTTCTCTCTTTATCTTTGGATTCCTATCTAATGATCCGGGACGTAATCCTGGACGTGAAGAATAAAATACAAAAGGTTTCTTGGTTAATTTTCAAATTTTCTTAGGATTTTATCTATTCACACGTTTCACTAAGATTGTCAAAATTGAAAAAAAAAAGACCTAAAAATAATAAAATATTAATAAATAAAGTAACCAACGGAAACGGAAAGAGAGGGATTCGAACCCTCGGTACGAATAACTCGTACAACGGATTAGCAATCCGACGCTTTAGTCCACTCAGCCATCTCTCCCAATTGAAAAATAGAATTACTACATTACACATAATCTAAGGAGTTTTTCTTTCTCTTGTTTCTTTCTCTATTCTATTATTTCTATATAGAGAGATCCACAAATCAGGAATTTCCTTTATCTAAAAGATGGACTCGACCGCGCCAACACTCGAACCAAAAAAAAGAAGCAAGGCCTCTTTGTGTTGATTTTGTTCGAAAGGCCCTTCTTATTCTCATTATTCTCACGACCCGGCCTGGTCAGTACCTAGCCGGGCTCTTTCTTTTTGTTCCAACAAATTAAATTATAGAGAATGATTTATCTTTTTTGAAAACAAAAAAGACTTTTTATTATATTAATATAATTATATTCAATTGAATATAAAATATTCAAGCAACAACAAAAAGAAGAAATACTATTTACATTATTTTCTTGTTCTATTTTACCCGAACTAAAAAAAAAACTATCGATTCTTCCACAATACATTTTTTGTGTTATGATTTTAATGTTTTTTTTGATCCGTATCTAACTTCTTCAGCGAAAACTTTAGTTATTTAATAATTAAAATTAAATAATTTTTTGGAGCCTCTTTTCCGAATCTCATTAAATTTGGATCTACTCGTGAAAAAGTTGAGCACGCTCGTTTTGATGATTCTTTGATAATCCTATCTTGATCATGCTCAATTAGCTTGCTCGACAAAAAGTCCATTTGTATACAATAATCATATTGTAGCGGGTATAGTTTAGTGGTAAAAGTGTGATTCGTTATATTAACCCTTATATAGTTAAAGGGTCTTTCGGTTTTATTCATATTCCGATCAAAAACTTTATTTCTTAAAAGGATTCAATCCTTTACCTCTCAATGAGAAATTCGAGAAAAAATACGGATTCTCGTGATTTGTATCCATGAGTCACTTAATAAATGGAAAAGTTGGATTATGAAATTGCGAAACATAATTTTTGAATTGGACCAAGACTTCCAATTGAATAAGTATTAGTAAAGGATCCATGGCTAAAGATAAAAAGAAAACTTCTAATCGTAACTAAATCCTCCATTTTTTTCTAAAAAAAATAAATTGGAGCAAAATAGCTATTCAGCGGTGTCTTTGGTTTACTAGAGACATCGGCGTATTGTTTTAGCTCGGTGGAAACAAAATCCTTTTCCTTAGGATCCTCTGAAATAGAAATAGAGAACGAAGTAACTAGAAAGATTGTCAGAATCACCTTCTCCTAGAAGGATCATCTAGAAAGCGATTCATTTTGTCTGTATTCAAATAAAAAGCTGACGTAGGTGTTATGGGTATAATTTTGTTCGTTTTGTTCACTTCTTAGATCTAAGAATTTACTCAATTTCCATAAAGGAGCCGAATGAAACCAAAGTTTCATGTTCGGTTTTGAATTAGAGACGTTCAAAGCACTGAATCGACGTCGACTATAACCCTTAGCCTTCCAAGCTAACGATGCGGGTTCGATTCCCGCTACCCGCTTTTTCTTTTTTTCTAAATATTCTATTAGAATTCTATTCTAGAATATAGATAATACATTATGACTTGATATTTGATTATGATTAGTGAATTGTTGAATATACAATTCCAAAAATTCTCTCACATATAATCCGATTTTTTTGTTTTCAACTCAAGCAAAATACGAAAAAATCGGAATGAACGGCGTCCATTGTCTAATGGATAGGACAGAGGTCTTCTAAACCTTTGGTATAGGTTCAAATCCTATTGGACGCAATTTATTTCCATCTATTTTGTTATTTCGATAGCAAAAAATACTTTTTGCATAATTTGAACCCGAGACACTTGATTCCTTTTTGAAGATAAAAGCGACCAATTTATTTATGCTTGCTCTTGAAGTAGAAACCGGTCCATTTGCTCCTGAATAGCTTCTTTTAAAAGAGCTTCTGCTTCTTCAGTAAATGTCTTAGTAGAAGATATGATTTCTTGGAACTGAGGTTTATTGGTTTTTAAGTAAGTACGTAATTCAACAAGAAATTTCCTTACCTGTCCAATTTCTAATGAATCAAGATAACCATTTGTTCCGGTATAAATAGTCATTATCTGTTCTTCTACCGTAAGGGGGGCCGCTTGAGATTGTTTAAGCAATTCGCGTAATCGTTGACCTCTTGCCAATTGATTCTGAGTAGCTTTATCAAGATCTGAAGCAAATTGTGCAAAGGCTTCTAATTCTGCAAATTGCGCCAGTTCCAATTTTAACTTACCGGCTACTTGTTTCATGGCTTTAATTTGAGCCGCAGACCCTACTCTGGAAACGGAGATACCCACGTTAATGGCAGGTCTGATTCCAGCATTGAATAGATCGGCAGATAAAAATATTTGTCCATCAGTAATGGAAATTACATTAGTAGGGATATAAGCCGAAACATCTCCCGATTGAGTTTCGACTATTGGCAAGGCGGTCATACTCCCTTCACCTAAACTAGAATTTAATTTAGCGGCTCTTTCTAAAAGGCGTGAATGCAAATAAAAAACATCTCCTGGATAAGCTTCGCGTCCCGGTGGTCTTCGTAATAGAAGAGACATTTGACGATAAGCTTGGGCTTGTTTGGAGAGATCATCATAAATGATTAAAGTATGTTGTTTACGGTACATAAAATATTCAGCCAAAGCAGCTCCTGTATAAGGAGCGAGGTATTGTAATGTAGCAGGGGAATCCGCTGTTTCGGCTACCACAATAGTGTATTCCATCGCCCCCCTTTCCTGTAAAGTAGTTACTACCTGAGCTACAGAAGATGCTTTTTGCCCAATAGCTACATAAACACATATTACATTTTGGCCTTGTTGATTGAGAATCGTATCTGTGGCTACTGCTGTTTTACCGGTCTGTCTGTCTCCAATAATTAATTCTCGCTGACCACGTCCTATAGGGATCATCGCATCGATAGCAATAAGCCCGGTCTGAAGAGGTTCGTATACGGAGCGCCGGGAAATAATACCTGGAGCGGGAGATTCAATTAATCGAGATTCAGAAGCTGAAATTTCCCCCCTGCCATCAATAGGTTTAGCCAGGGCGTTTACAACACGGCCCAAATAAGCCGCACTTACTGGTATCTGAGCAATTCTTCCTGTTGCTTTTACAGAACTTCCTTCTTGTATCATCAAACCATCACCCATTAATACAACACCAACATTATTTGATTCCAAATTCAGAGCAATACCTATTGTACCTTCTTCAAATTCGACTAATTCACCCGCCATTACTTCATCAAGACCATGAATACGAGCAATACCGTCGCCTACTTGAAGTACGGTGCCGGTGTTTACAATCTTGACTTCTCTATTATATTGTTCAATACGTTCACGGATAATATTACTAATTTCGTCGGCTCGAATAGTTACCATGAGTTTTTCTTAATTATTTTTTGAAAAGAAAAAAAAATAATGCCTTAATGCCCTTTTTTATAGTAGATAAAGTTAGTAGATTTAAAGTAGAAAGACTAATCTGTTATTTCTTTCATCACTCCCAACATGCCAATATTGGCACTAATGGTACGTAAATGCAATTCGTTAGTCAAACAGCTATTCAGAGTTCCTAGAGCTCCTTGCAAGGCTTGTTGGAAAACCCGTTGTCGGACTTGATTAATTGCCCTTTGCTGTTCAAACTGAATCGTTTCATTTTTATAATTTTCTAATTGTCCCAAAGTCTTATAGGTTGAATTAATTAAATTCAATTTTTCTCGTTCTATCTCAGAGTATCCATTCACCCGAAACTGATCTGCTTCCATTTCTACTTTCCGTAAGCGGGCCCGGGCTTTTTCCAGCTGTTCAATGGCCCCCCCACGCAGTTCTTCTGAATTTCGAATAGTATTCAAAATCCTCTGTTTTCGATTATCTAATAAATCACTTAATGAAAGTAGACTATCTTTCCATTCATTTTCAAACTTCTATAATCCCTTCCCGAACCAAACATGAATCTTTCGATTCATTTGGCTCTCACGCTCAATTACTTAGGGTAAATTCTCATAAATTTTTTATGAATGTAATGAGCCTATCCTCTTCATAGTCCAGAAAATGAAAAAAACGAATCGAATGCAAAACCAAAATACTTAGAGGACTCTTCTGACAAAATAAAAAATATGTAATTGTCAGCAAAGTTGTTTCTTTTTTTTCTTCAGTTCAAATCCAAAAATGCTTCTTACTTATACATTATACATAAGGCATAGGTCGTCGATTCCGCATTGGATAAAAGAGAGAAAATACCCTTTAATTTAG